>WNWK01010753.1:0-68513 GCA_009830355.1 Cherax destructor | reverse complement strand
GGTGAATCATAGAATTGATGAGGGGAAAAGGGTGAGTGGAGCACTTCGGAGTCTGTGGAGACAAAGAACCTTGTCCATGGAAGTAAGAGGGAATGTATGAGAGTATAGTTATACCAACGCTCTTATATGGGTGTGAAGCATGGGTGATGAATGTTGCAACGAGGAGAAGGCTGGAGGCAGTGGAGATGTCATGTCTGAGGTCAATGTGTGGTGTGAATATAATGCAGAGAATTCGGAGTTTGGAAATTAGGAGGAGGTGCGGGATTACCAAAACGATTGTCCAGAGAGCTGAGGAGGGGTTGTTGAGGTGGTTTGGACATGTAGAGAGAATGGAACGAGACAGAGTGACTTCGAGAGTGTATAAATCTGTAGTGGAGGGAAGGCGGGGTAGGGTCGGCCTAGGAAAGGTTGGAGGGAGGGGTAAAGGAAGTTTTGTGTGCGAGGGCTTGGACTTCCAGCAAGCATGTGTGAGCGTATTTGATAGGAGTGAATGGAGGCATATGGTTTTAATACTTGACGTGCTGTTGGAGTGTGAGCAAAGTAACATTTATGAAGGGATTCAGGAAACCGGCAGGCCGGACTTGAGTTCTGGAGATGGGAAGTACAGTGCCGGCACTCTAAAGGAGGGGTGTTAATGTTGCAGTTTTATAACTGTAGTGTAAAGCACCCTTCTGGCAAGACAGTGATGGAGTGAATGATGATGAAAGTTTTTTTTTCGGGCCACCCTGCCTTGGTGGGAATCGGCCGATGTGTTAATAAAAAAAATATATATATATATATATATATATATATATATATATATATATATATATATATATATATATATATATATATATATATATATATATATATTTATATATATATATACATATATGTTCAGTGTGTTGCAAGTGATCGAACCGGAGGAAAGAATTTGCAAGCACGTTGCTCAACCAACCATGCCAATGAGACCAACAAAAAAGGCTCTGGCTCGTCACATACTGGACTGAGAAATGTTAACAGCGGTCAAAAACTAAGACCTTAGACTGCAAGTCTTAATGAGACCTTCTCTAGTCTTCACAAAAAAGCCAAAGCCCAGCTTTTCACTTCAAATGCTTTAAAGTAGCTGAAAACAGTAATATACAATTGTAACCTTTCCTGCAATTTAATATGACTAGGAAAAATAGCTACTATTTGTTCCCACAATATAAGTATAATAGAGAGTAGGGAAACTGCGCATTACTTTTGTTCATAGTTTTGAATAGTTTCTTTGAGTAAATTTGGTAATAACAGTTAACTCATCGTAAAATAATCGCTAAGTGAAGCTCAGAGAAAATAATCTAAATTAATCTACTCTATCCTAACCTAACCGAACATGAAATAACTAATATTTAATTTGATAAAGGTTTTATAGAACGATACGTTATCGCAATAGAATTATTATCATTATTATAAAAAAAGAAGAAGCGCTAAACCTACAAGGGTCATACATCGTGTCGCAATAGAATCTTTTCTACACTTGTGCTTTTGTCTTCATGACTGTTGGTAACACTTCGTTAGCTCCGAGTATACCTTGGTAAATATCAACCCTCACACTCACACCACACACACCACGCACACACACACACCATGCACACACACACACACACTCACACACACACACACACACACAGTACAGTCTAGGGGGCCAGAGACTACAAACCTCACTCAAGGAAAAAGATCTTGGGGTGAGTATAACACCAGACACATCTCCAGAGGCGCACATCAACCAAATAACTGTTGCAGCATACGGGCGCCTAGCAAACCTAAGAAAAGCATTTCGACATCTTAATAAGGAATCGTTCAGGACCCTGTACACTGTGTACGTTAGGCCCATATTGGAATATACAGCACCAGTTTGGAACCCACACCTAGCCAAGCACGTAAGGAAACTAGAGAAAGAGCAAAGGTTTGCAACTAGACGAGGAGAGGTTAAGAGAAGTCGACCTGACGACACTGGAGGACAGGAGAGATAGGGAGGATATGATAACGACATACACAATACTAAGAGGAATCGACAAAGTGGACAGAGACAAAATATTCCAGAGATGGGACGCAACAAGGGGTCACAGTTGGAAGTTGAAGACTCAGATGAATCACAGGATGTTAGGAAGTATTTCTTCAGTCACAGAGTTGTCGGGAAGTGGAATAGTCTGGGAAGTGATGTAGTGGAGGCAGGATCAATACATAGCTTTAAGAAAAGGTATGATACCGCTCATGGAGCGGCCAGTGAGGAGGCGGGGCCAGGAGCTGTGACTTGACCCCTGCAACTACAACTAGGTGAGTACACCATACTCACTCTCACCAGACACACACATGCATATATATACTCACACATACACACACACACATGCCCATACACACACACACACACACACACACACACATAAACACTAAATAAATACAAATTGACATCAAACACAGCTTTCAGGCAGTCTGCAACTGGAGAGGTGTTGCCTGGGTGAAGCTCACCTCCTGATTTTTTCCTCGCGGTAATTTCAGAATTTATCACCAAAGTCCTGATTCACACTAATTGCAGTAATCCATGTAATTAGGGCCAGCCAGGCATAACGCCCTGGCGTTTCTAGAGCTGAAATATCTACGATCATGAATAAGCTGGCAAAATCCCTGTTTAAATATATTCTCAGGTAATTTGTGTTACGTGTAGTAATGAGGCCAACATAAAAGGTAGGCAATATGTTGATTGGAAAACATTACCTTGTATATTTATCTAGCTTTGTCTTGTTGATATTTCCTCGGTTGAGCTCCAGCTCTGGGCTACGGTCTTAGTTTTCAATGGACTGACGTGATTCAATCTGCATGGCCAATAAGTCTGCTTCAATGCTTTTCCATTCTTATGTTATTATGGCTGCTTTGGAAGCCATCTTTGTAATCTGTCTCTCACTTTTCTCTTGCTTATTCACTCCAGTTCTTGGCTATCCTAAACTGAATTAACATTTTCTGTTTCTGCTTGCATTTCAAGTCTGATAAACGCTGCATGATGTAAATAGAGCAGTCCTGGGCAGAAATATGAAGCACAGGAAGAAAGATATTCATAATTCAGTCTCAAAGACCCTCTTGAACAGATTTCCTGTGGCAGAGACCGAAATATATACAATTTCTCTCAACTTTTCTTCGTTTTTCTGTCCAAGTGTTTTTTTCTAACTTTCTGTTGTCACTTTGGTACTTCTGAATGTCCAGCGTTAACCTGTCACATCACCCAAGCTCCTCCCATGACCTTTGATACCTGATCTATTTTGAATGTCGAGATCATATCTGCTCATGCACGCTCGTCTAGTGTCATGAAGTCTTCCTTCATGATGCCACGCTGAAATAAGATGCTATTGCATTACTATGATGATACTGTATTATTAATAAGATAATACTATATTAAGTAAATAACACTAGATTAGTACCATGATTCTTCTATACAAATGAGACGTTAGTTTGGTTGCTGTAGTTGAAAATTTGAAAATTCGTGGATTTATTCTTCAAGCAATTCTTGGAATATTCTTAGGCGAACACTAGACCCGGAAGGATCACTTACCGTCACGAGAAAAAGAGGTAATTAGGTTTGATCCAAAGAAGGAAGGGGCAGCTCCAATTCCTTGGATCGAATGTCTTCTACCAGCATCAAGGCATCCTCCTCTTGATGAAGACTGAAACACACAAGTAAAGATTATCAAATGATGCACAAGCATCATTTGATAATCTTTACTGAGGATTCGTTTCTCCAGCCAGTGGCTTCTTCAGTCCAATACCGAGAAGAACGGTGGAGGAGGAGGAGGAGGAGTTTGAGGTAATCAGTCCCCCAGCCTGGAGTCGATGTGTTCAGTTCATTGATGGACTGAACTTGAACATTAACGAGAGTCTGAATATAAACGAGAGAGCTTGATTAACGAGGAAGAGCTTGAACATTAGCAAGGAGAGATTCAACATTAAAAAGTGTGAGATGGAAGATTAATGAGAGAATCTGAACATGTCTGAAAGCTAACTAAAGAGCCTGAACGTTAATGAGATAGTGCTTAAACATTAAAGAAAGGAACTTTGAACATTAAGAAGAAACTGAACATTAACGAAGGAGCTTGAACGTTAACGAGAATGAACTTGGTTATTCAGGAACTTGTACACTGACGAAAGAGGTTGAAAATTAACGAAAGACCTTCAACTTTAAAAGGAGAACTTTGATATTAACGAGAGGTTGAACGTTAACAAGAGAGAGCTTGAACGTTAACAAGAGAGAGCTTGAACGTTAACAAGAGAGAGCTTGAACGTTAACGAAAAAGAGCTTGAACATTAACAAGAGAGAGCTTAAACATTAACGAAAGAGAGCTTAAACATTAACGAAAGAGAGCTTGAACAATAACGAGAGAGAGCTTGAACATTAACAAGAGAGAGCTTAAACATTAACGAAAGATAGCTTAAACATTAACGAAAGAGAGCTTAAACATTAACGAAAGAGAGCTTGAACATTAACGAGAGCTGGAACATTAACGAAAACGAAAATGAGCTTGAACATTAATGAGAGCCTGAACATTAATGAGAGAGAGAGAGCTTGAACAATAAAGAAAGAGAGCTTGAACATTAACGAGAGAGAGATGGAACATTAACGAGAGAGAGCTGGAACATTAACGAAAGAATGCCTGAACATTAACGAGGCCTTGAATATTAACGAGAGTTTGAACATTAACAGGAGAGGAGAGCATGTACATTACCTACTGAGCTTGAAAAATTAACAAGAGAGCTTGAATATTAATTAATTGGTGTTAAGTGCAGCAGCGTCTGGTTTGTGCTCAGATAATCCCCCTGTGAGTCTTCGCTTCTTGTAAAGATGTTTACATTTTGTACTGACGTGTACATTTTGTACTGACGTGTACATTTTGTACTGACGTGTACATTTTGTATTCACCTCGTGACATTTTGCCCTGGCGTGTGTATTCTGTACTAACGTTTATATTTTTTTATTTACGCTGTGTACATTATGTACTGACGCTTTGTACAGTTATTGATGTAGTGTAGATTTTGCACTGCATTTGCATACATTTTGTGATGACATTGTGTTCCTTTTATATTGAATCGGTATAATTAAGATTAGCACTAGTACTTCTTAAGGATAGCACTAGCACCCACTAAGCATAGCACTAGTACCCACTAAGAGTAGCTCTTCTACCCAAAGGATATCACTATTACCCACTAAGGTTTCACCCACGTAGTATCCACTAAGGATAGTGCTATCCTTAGTGGATACTTACGGACTCCAAATACCATAAAAAGATTACAATAGACTAGAGAGCATACATAGAATGCTATTTAAGCTCGCACCATCAATAAGAAACTAACCGTATGAAGAAAGACTCAAAGTGCTTTACCTATGCTTTCTTAAGAAACAGATACTACGAGATCTCTTTCATACCATATTGGCTCACTCAAGTACGATAAAGTGCAAAGACGATGTGGATTGAAACACTTGAATGAAACTTTGAGGTAAGAGATGGAACAAAAACGTGGGAATTTTTTGCTTTGTTTTTGCAAACAGAATTATAGCTAAACGGAATATAATTCCGGTGAAATTGTAAGTGCAAAAAATGCACAAACATTTTAAGAAGCAACTTTACAAACATCGGATTCAACTACATTCAATACAGGGGTTTAGATTCCTGACGCTGGTTCACGAACTTCATCAAGACGATCAACTGACAATATGCCACCCAGGACATAACTGTAGGGGTAGAAATAGAAGTAGTGGTGTTAGTCCTTGCAGTAGAAACCAATTTATGCTATAAATATAAATATCCTATAAATATCCGAAAACTTTATTTCTATATTTTAGAATGATTTCATCCAACTTTGTTTTATAGCCAACAAATTGGCTGGAGGAAGTACAGGGTGGGGAGAGAGCCTTCTACTATGCCATTCAAATTTCAACACTCTAGAGTCTTATCCTTTAAAAGAGAATGCCTCGATAGGGACCGTGGGAGTTTCCTGTCATCTCCGTCTCCCAGGTACATTGTCAGATAACCCAATAATTCGACAGTTGATTATAAAAGTGTGCAAAAACAAAATATTATCATTTCGGTGAGGCTGGAATGTTAACAAGTGTCACCTACTCGAAACAATAAACATGATCTAAAATGAATACGTTCAGGTAAGTGGTACTTAATCTAATGTTCCTTTGAATAGTTTCTAACACTCCAGCCAGTCTCCAAGCCTGCAGAGGCCGCTATTTTTATTATGTAAAATGATATCATATCATTGAATCCGCAAATTAAATATTTTAGATTACAATGTGGAAAAAATTCTCTATACATTAATAATGTTTTGCTATAATCAATTCATTAATCAAATACTGAACATAATTATTTTTTCTCCTAAATTCCGAAGAATGATTTGCCCGAACGTATTTGTTAAAATTCAGTGTTTACAGTTCGCTAGAATTCATGTCTACAATTCTTAATTCAAGAAAACTGGCTCAGATTGTGTGCATAGAAAGTAATAAACACATTTCTGAATGATATGCTTAATAATTCTAATAAGCGTTTCACAAAAGCCCATTAGTGCCCATTGGTGTCCATAGACCTCAGACATACATATAGTTGCCTGAATTCAGGTCTCAACGAGGAACTCAGACAAGACTACAAGCTAATTTATTTTTCCGAAATTACTTTTGCAAGTTAAAACTTCCCATAAAACATCCACAAAGCTGCGAACACACCAGCCTTTTTAACATATGATTCCATCGGAATTAAATGCTTCGAAGCAGCAAGATGTGTAATAATGGTAGAATTACCGACAAAATGTTAGGTAAATGGACACAGCTGCAACTACTGTGCCATTTTATTGTGTCAACGTTTCGCTCCTAGAGAAAGAAACGTTGCCACATTAAAATGTAACATTAGTTGCATCTGCGTCTATTTACATAACAATAATATATATATATATACGCTAAATCTTATATACCGTTGAATTTATAACCCTCTGGTACTGTGTAAGATGAATAGGGGTAACAGATGTTAGGAAAGTGAACAAGTGTAGGGTAAGTGAACAGCGGAAATTGGTTTAAGGTAAGTGAACAGGAGAAACAGGCGAAAAAGGGTAACATGTGCAAGGTAGGTGAACAGGGGAAAAATGTGTAAAGAAGGTGAACAGGGGCAATAGGTGTAACGTAGAACAAGGGCAACCATTGTTTGAAGATTTACCCGGACTCGAATGTCTTGGGAAGAAAGGAAGATTGTTATGTCTTGGTAGATTATCTAGCGGTCGGAGATTCGATCCTTCACCACTCCTTGCATTGACTAACCCAAACGTGTTTAGTGCTTCATGAAATGCAATAACACTAGAGTCCTTAGCAATTAAAAATATTTGAAAAAACTCGTATAAATATTCACAAACAAAATTAAGTAACTCCAAAAAATAATGCACACATAAATACTTTTACACAAAGTTAGAATAACCCGAATCATTAAAAAAATATATCATAGTTGAATGACTCCCTTAGGTCCATATGGACCCAAGGGAGTCCATATGGACCTAAGGGAAGTTGAAAACTCAGAAGAGTCACTGGGATGTATGCGAAAAGGCCAAAGCTATGATAAAACTGTTCAAACATATTCCCGAGTGAGCTGCACTCCACAGTTCCTCAGAGAGTGATCATGGGGAGGTAGGTGTGCCCCTTCCTGAAATGATGGCAAACTGTCTCACAATGACGATTTCTGTTGATGGTGTTGAGCCAAACAACCACAACTCGCAAAACTCTATATAACTTGCTGCTCGTCTGTAGTGCCTGTGGCGCATGAAGACCCCAGGGATTGAAGGCGTATATATATATATATATATATATATATATATATATATATATATATATATATATATATATATATATATATATATAATATATATATATATATGTGTGTCGTGCCGATTAGGTAAAACTGGTCAATTAGCAAGAACTCATCTAAAATTAAGTCCTTTCTAAAATTTTCTCTTATACGTTTAAAGATATATTTTTTTCATTTATGTTAATGTAAGAATTTATAATTTTGTACCAAGAGAAACTTTGAAAACCTACCTAACCTTATTACAACAAGCGCAATTTAATTTAGCCTAACCCAACTAAATATATTTTAGATACGTTAACATTAATTTAATAATAAACAAACACAATGAAATATATTTTTTTCGTTATGTTCAGAATGATTTTGGCGAAATAATTGCATACACAAATTTTCACTTGTCTTATATGGCAAGGTGAGCGTTGCTATTTAAGCCAAAATCGCAAGTTTTACCTAATCGGCACGACATATATATATATATATATATATATATATATATATATATATATATATATATATATATATATATATATATATATATATATATATATATATATATATATATATATGTGTGTGTGTGTGTGTGTGTGTACTCACCAAATTGTAGTTGCAGGGTCGAGACTCAGCTCCTGGCCCCGCCTCTTCGCTGTCCGCTACTGGGTCTCTGTTCTCCCTGCTCCATGAGCTTTATCATACCTTGTCTTAAAACTATGTATGGTTCCCGCCTCCACTATATCGTGTGTGTGTGTGTGTGTGTGCGTGTGTGTGTGAAAATAGTGAAATTCCAAACGCTTTTGTGACTTCTCACATGGAACCATAAAAAAAAAAAACATTAACAGGAAGGCATATAAAGGCAAGACTACACCTCACAGTCGCGTGACAACAACCATTAAATTCTTCCCAAATTTTATTAATTATGAGACCCCAGTCGATGTATGCCTGACCATTCTCTATAGTTTCCCTCCAAACTTGAGTGAAAAAAATATTTACAATATTTAGTCCGATTTTTCTCAAAATCTACGACCACTTTACAAGATTCGTAAGTCAGAGTTTGAAAACAATAAACAAACTACAAAGCAAGACAGGTATAAAAGAGAAGCGGTCATTAAAGCAGACAAAGCACTTTTTTTCAATTTTTGTATAACAAGACACTGATCGTCATTTGGTATACGAACAAGTTCTTCCTCAAAAACCAGTTTATCACATGTGAGATCACTGATGGCCGATGTTCATGTTACTGGAAGCCAAGCTCTGTAAGAAGTATGGTATATTTGACAGTTTATTCACAGCATCTGTCTCCGGTAACTTCAGCAACATGTACTTTTAAATCGATTTTGTCTTTGTCCTATATTGGGAATATAGCATCAAGGATACAACACCTGATCACACCACAAAAAGGGAGAGACTTTCATCATATAATTATATTTATGAAGAAGCGCTAAATACGTAGCGGTCATTCAGCGCCTGGGAATGAGAGGTAATCAGGTATGATCCAAAGAAAAGGAAGGTCGTTCCAGTTCCTTAAATCAAGAGCTCTTCAACAGTATCAAGGTACCTCACTATAATGGTAAACTCATCATAAGAGAGAACATACACTTTCGCTTGACAGTGACTTGAAAATCCTATAAGGACCTTCATAAAAAAATATGTGAAATTGGCGTGCAGCTTATAATTATCTTATGCAAAACAAGGGCAATAAGATTGCCAATTAGACATATCGATCGTCTCCCTCGGAAGCAAAAGCAGCACAGTTACCTGAGGGGTAATGGCACTGAAGCGACCACTTGAAGACTCCAAACACAAGTATAATAACGAGCATGACAAGACCCACCAGCTGGTAGTGAGAGAACCCTCTCAGTCTCACTGTTAATTAAAAGACATGGCCGACAAGTGCAACCACAAATAACTACGTTAATGTTAGCACAGTACTAGAAGATATACCCCATTAGTTAACATCAAGAAATTTGAATAACTTCCACTGACACATCATCCAAAGGCACCAGGGAACTTAAGGAGCTTTCACCAGCACAGATCATCTAGAGGTATCAAGGAACTTAAGGAGATTCACCAACACAGATCATCCAGAGGCATCAAGGAACTTAAGGAGCTTCACCAACACAGATCATCCAGAGGCATCAAGGAACTTAAGGAGCTTCACCAACGCAGATCATAGTCATTCTGCAGGAAAACACTGGCTATCTTTTCAGTCATGAACACTTTGGTCATAGGTGGAAGAACAACATTTCGGTCATATGTGGTACAAGTACACGTCGGTCATAGGTGGTTCATAAATATATCATGAAACAGGGGTTGAACAAAATAACATGAACACATGCTGAGTGAGCTGTAGAACGACTGAATAATCATTTTAAATGTGTTACAGTTCCCTTTTTGACTATCTTCCAAGACGATAATACACCAATTTACACCGCTAGGGTTGTTCAGAATTAGCATAAAGAACATAAAAGTAAAATCGAACATTTGGAGTCCCCACAATCGCCGGATCTGAATATTAACAAGCATCTGTGGGGTCATTTGGAACAGGAAGTCAGGAACCGATTTCCTGCAGCGTCGACACTGGAAGAGTTAGAGCAGGTTTTGCTTGAGGTATGGCTCAAAATTTCCCTGGATACTGTTCAAATGCTATTTGAATAAATTCCTCGACGAAGTGGTGCTGTTTTAGCTGCCAATAGAGGACCAACTCCATAGTGAAAATATAAAATGTTATAGACCAAGATGTTCATATTATTTTGTCCAACCCCTGTATATCATCCAATTTCCTTAGTGCAAATCTTGACGTTATCACAGTCACTGGCTTCTTCATGACAACTCACACCAGTGCAGTTCTCATTATAAGCCATCCTCTGAGAATGGCTGGCGGACAATTTACTCTTCATCATTTTGCAACCCGTTCTTCAAATAGGGCGAGCATTTTCGCAGCTTTACACTACGTTGTTTTTTGGCCAATATAAACCTCCACGAAAATTTATCACTTCTTTCTTCAGGTTAAGTGAGAGTATATCAGATACAGGTTAGTTGTTTCTCCTTGGTTTATGTTCGACACAGGTTAGCTGTCACCCCTAAGGTTACATTAGGTATAGGTTAGCTGTCACCCCTAAGGTTACATTAGGTATAGGTTAGCTGTCACCCCTAAGGTTACATTAGGTATAGGTTAGCTGTCACTCTTTTATTAGGTAATTTATTACCACCTCTGAAGAACACCTTGAAGGAGTCTGCTTCATCTCAGATGAACATTTTGAAAGTTATAACAAGCGCAAAGACTATTTTCGGGTTGACTTATTTTTTTTAATTATGCTTATTTTAATAAGCTAAGTATGTGATTCAGTTAACTATTAAATATATGTTTTCGGTGAAAGATGGAGTGGAATGTTTTTAAGTCATATACAAAGGGATATAAGCGAAGACAGACCAAATTAGCATACTGAACTGCACCACCTATGCAAATTTTATCTCAAGATTTAAATTCAATACAATAAATTAATTCTTGGCCTGCTCCTATCAAGTAGCAATACGCCATCAATTTATCCCGTCATCAGTCGAAGAGGTAGAGTTGAGCATAGGGTTCTGAGTGCTGGAATATCATCAACCAGAACACGCACTGTTCTGATGAGCGCTTGGAGCTCATCACTCAACCTGTGCTCAGTTCTGAGTGCTGGAATATCATCAACCAGCTCATGCATTATGTGTTTCATCATACGACTTATGGTTATCATTATAATCATAAACAAGAGGAGAGAACATTAACACAACAATCACCAAGGTTTTTGTTTTAAATTACGGCTATTACCCTTTTCTTTTATTTTACTTGTTTCGTAAAAATCAAGTCTTATGGTGTAGGTGATATAAGCTAGCCAGATACCACACAAAGCTAGCCACAGCATAAAGCAGTCAGCATAAGACAACCAACAAAAGCCATAAAAAAAACACAAGATAGCCAGCACAAACCAGCAAGTACACAGACAAACTGACAAAAGTAAGTATTTCGAATTGTTGGCTTAGCACCGCACACCATCTACCATCACAGCAGCCATCAACCTTAACTGCTTTCACGCTAAATTTATATCCTGCTTGGTTAATACTCGTTCTTCTTCTTTTTCTCTTCCTCCTCCTTCTTTCTCTTCCTTCTCCTTCCTCCTCTTCTTTCCTTCTCATACCCCTCCTCCTCTTATTGTTGTTGCGATCACATAAAAGCGCTAAAGAATCTAAGGGGCATCATAGGGTGACTAGACCAATACACACAACTCGCGCATAGCAAAATGACTACTTATGACGACCTTTCTGCCCGACTTAGGTCATTAATTAGTGACACAGTTAATGCCACAAGTCTGACCGAAACGTCTCCATTAGTTTCATTCTCCTATATGTCGGTTATGTGTGCATAAAAACGCTGAATAGGCAGGAAATGGTTCATACCCCCCTTGAAGTAGGTAATTAATGGACGTCAAAGCCTATCAGCATGCATGCACACGCACACACACACACATACACGCGCGCGCGCGCACACACACACACACGCACACACACACACACACACACAAATACACACATGGGAGGCAGAAAGGGCAAGACGATTGAAGCCAAACTACAAGAGAGGGGACTACACAGGCATGAGGAATTTCTTGCACGAGATTCAGTGGGACAGAGAACTGGCAGGGAAATCCGTATATGAGAAGATGGAATATGCGATAACAATATGCAATGAAGCGAAGGAGAGGTTTGTACCCAAGGGTAACGGATATAATGAGAATGCCCTTGGTTCACCCTAAGGTGTAGAGAGGCTAAAACCAAGTGCGCTTGAGAATGGAAGAAGTATAGAAGGCAAAGGACCCAGGATAATAAGAAGAGTAGTCGAAAAGCAAGAAATGAATATGCACAGGTAAGGAGGGAGGCCCAACGACAATACGAAAATGTCATAGCAGCGAAAGCCAATTCTGACCCGAAGCTGTTGTACAGTCACATCATGAAGAAATAACAGTCAAAGACCAGGTAATGAGGCTGGGGAAGGAAGAAGAGGAATTTACAAGAAACGGCCTTGAAGTATGTGAGGAGCTCAACATGAAATTCAAAGAAGTATTCGCAGTGGAGACAGAAAGAACTCCAGAAAGACGGAGAGTTGGGGTACATCAACAAGTGCTGGACACGATACATATAACCGAAGAGAAGAAGAGGCTGCTAAGCGAACTAGATATCTCAAAGGCGATGAGGCCGGATAACATCTCTCAGTGGGTCCTGAAAGAGGGATCAGAGGAGCTCAGTGTACCACTAACAACAATCTTCAACACATCTATCGAAAAAGGGTGACTACCTGAGGTATGGAAGACAGAAAATGTAGTCCTAATTTAAAAAAAAAATTTAGACAGACACAGCATTAAATTACAGATCAGTGTCACTGACATGTATTGTACGTAAAGTCATGGAAAAGATTATCAGGAGAAGAGTGGTGGACCACCTAGAAAAGACTGAGCTTATAAACGACAAATAGCACGGATTCAGAGACGGAAACTCCTGTGTCACAAACCTACTAGAGTTCTATGACAAGGTGACAGAAGAAAGACAAGAGAGAGAGGGGTGGGTAGATTGCGTTTTCTTGGAGTGTAGGAAGGCTTTTGACACCGTTCCACACAATAGATTAGTGCAAAAGCTGGAGGATCAGGCAGGTATAACAGGGAAGGGACTGCAATGGATAAGAGAATACCTCACGGGAAGTCATCAGCGAGTCATGGTACGTGATGAGGTGTCAGAGTGGGCGCCTGTGACGAGTGCAGTTCCACAGGGGTCAGTCCTAGGACCGGTGCTGTTTCTGGTATATGTGAATGACATGTCAAAAGGAATAGACTCGGAAGTGTCCCTGTTTGCAGAATGAGGAGAATTCAGTCAGAAGATGATAAAGCAGCAGGACTACACAGAGATCTGGACAGGCTGTAGGCGTGGTCTAGCAACTGGCTCCTGGAGTTCAACCTCTCCAAGTGCAAAGTCATGAAGATCGGGGAAGGGCAAAGAAGATCGCAGACAGAGTACAGTCTAGAGGGGCAAAGACTACAAATTTCATTGAAGGAAAAAGATCTTGGGATGTGTATAATACCGAGCACATCCCCTGAGGCGCATATCAACCAGCGAAGCTAAGAATATCATTCCGACATCTCATTAAGGAGTCTTTCCGGACCCTGTACACCATATACTTCAGGCCCATATTGTAGTATGCAGCCCACACCTAGCCAAACACGTAAGGAAACTAGAAAAAGTGCAAAGGTTTGCAATGAGACTTGTCCCGGAGCTAAGGAGGAGAGGTTAAGGGAACTCGACCTGACAACACTGGAGGACAGGAGGGACAGTAGGGACGTGATAGCGACATGTAAAACACATAGAGGAATCGACAAGATCGACAGAGACAGGATGTTCCAGAGATGGGACACAGCAACAAGGGGTAACAATTGAAAGTTAAAGACTCATATGAGTTATTGGGATGTTAGGAAGTATTTCTTCAGTCATAGAGTTATCAGGAAGTGGAGTAGCCTAGAAAGTGACGTAGTGGAGGCAGGAACCATACATAGTTTTAAGACGAGGTTTGATAAAGCTCATGGAGCATTAAGAGAGGACCAAGTAACGATCAGTGAAGAGGGGCTAGGAGCTATGAATCGACCCCTGCAACCACAAATAGGTGAGTACAAATAGGTGAGTACACACACACACACACACATTATCTATACCTAGAGTATACCTGGGTGTTCCGTGGGTCAACGCCTCCGCGGCCCGGTCCATGACTGGACCTCGCGGTGGATTAGGGCCTGGTCACCAGGCTGTCACTGCTGACCGCACGCCTACCGAAGTACCAACCACAGCTCGGCTGGTCATGTACTGACTTTAGGTACATATCCAGCTCCCTCTTGAAGAAAGCATTTGAACAGTCTTGGGCCCCTGACACTTTCTGTGTACTAATGGTGCCCCATCTTTCATTGCGGGGGGTATGTTGCACCATATGCCAAGTCTTTAGCTTTCGTAGGGAGTGATTTCCGTGTGCATATTTGGGACTAGTCCCTCTAAGATTTTCCAAGTGTATATTATGATGTATCTTTCTCGCCTGTGTTCCATGGAGTACAGGTCAATCGATAACCGTTAAAAATAACTGAGGTTGAGGTACTTTATTGTACTTATACGTGCAGTGAAAGTTCTCTGTATATTCTCCAGTTCGCACTTTTGCCTGCCTTGACAGGTGCCGTTAGTGTACAATAGTTCTCCAGCCTATAGAGAACAAGCGATTTGAAGAGAAACATTATTGGCATGTTTTGAAGGTTCTCATTATCCATCCTATCATTTTCCTAGCAGACGTGGAAGAGACATTGTTGTGATCTTTGAAAATGAGATTCTCTAACATTATCACTCCCAGGTTCTTCACATTAGTTTTTCGCTCTATCCTGTGGTTGGAATTTGTTATATATGTAACACACTTCTCGGTGTATATATCATGTGAAGAAAATGTGTACTGTATTGTGTGTTATTTGTTCATTTTGTAAAAGAAACACAAGAGAACTTACTGGCCAGTATAAATGATTTATTGTATTTAAAAAAAATCAGTTGAGGTTCATTTTTAGTGTTAAAATTCTATGCTTTCTTCAAAGTAAAAAAAAAAAGTGAAATATATTTTATTCTGTGTAAAAAAACGGAAGTATATGTGCAGCATTTTTTTTCCACTTGTTCCTTTTACCACTGAGGTCCACAGATGTTGTTGTACCTGCAACACCTGAGTGTGCAACACTTACTCCTGTGTAAAACTTGTAATACCTGATCAGGTGTGTAACATTTGCTCCTTCATTGCACTAGTAATACCATAAAATGTAAAACAATTCTCCTCTGTAGTATCTGCAACACTTGAGGGTGTAACACTTGCTTTAGTGTAGTGCCTGTAACACTTGAGGATTAAACATTTGCTCCAGTTTAGTACCTGTAACACTTGAGGATGTAACACTTGCTCCGGTGTAATACCTGTAACACTTGAGGATGTAACACTTGCTCTAGTGTAGTACCTGTAACACTTGTTCCAGTGAAGTACCTGTAACACTTGAGGGTGAAACAAATTGCTCCTTCATTCTACTTGTAAGACGTTAAAATGTAACACATTCTCCCTTGTAGTACTCGTAACACCTAAGAGTGTAACACTGTATTCTATAAAATACTTGCAACGCCAGAGGATCTTTCTGTATAGTATTTGCAACTCATTGTAGGTGTAACATTTCCTCCTGCGAAGTACTTGCAACACTATAAAGTTATTACACTTCCTATTGTGTAGTTTTTTTAAGACCCTAAGGATGTAACATATTCTTCTTTGTAGTACTTGCAACACCATGAGATTTCAACACTTCCCAAACATTATTTGTAACACCTTAATGGTGTAACACTTCCGCCAGTAAAGTACATGCAAGACCCTGAGTGTGCAACACTTCCTCCTGTGAAGCACATGCAACACCCTGAGTGTGCAACACTTCCTCCTGTGAAGTACATGCAACACCCTGAGTGTGCAACACTTCCTCCTGTGAAGCACATGCAACACCCTGAGTGTGCAACACTTCCTCCTGTGAAGTACATACAACACCCTGAGTGTGCAACACTTCCTCCTGTGAAGTACATGCAACAGCTTGAAGTTTCAAACAGAACACAATGATCTTATATTCAACATTTCTATTTGGGAGAAAATTTGAAATTTGTTATAGCGTTGAAAAAAAACATTTAAAGTAGTAAAGGCGTAATATAAATTTTACTATACATTAAAGGTGTTATATTCAACACTAGTGTGTGTGTGTGTGTGTGTGTGTGTGTATGTGTGTGTGTGTGTGTGTGTGTGTCTGAGGTACCCCAACGACGCGGACCCCAGACGTTGAAAAAAAAATTTATTACCAAAATAGGCACCAGGGATGCTGTTTTTCTCTCTACCGCTGTAAGTTCTACTTTGTTAACTAAATTGACATGAGAGCAACTAGTGAGAGATTACGTGTACGTTTCGCTCGTTGCGAGGGAAACCCTGGAGAGAGAAACGTAGCAGCAATAAATGTCTTATTAGTTGCTCCTCTGCTGCATTTATCTAATGTAGTGGCTGTAATTTATACTAATAATTAATAAAGCTTTACATAGTGAAAATGCTAAGTGTACATCATGTGTCATGTTCACACTGTAAAAGAATCTATGTGTTGCATATGTTAAGCTTACAACATGAACCCATTATATTCTGCATGACATCAATCAATTGCCAACACACAAAAGAAGATGGCAAAAAAATCAGATTCTACCATTTGAAAAGAAATAATAATAATAATAATAATAAAAATAATAATAATAATAATAATAATAATAATAATAATAATAAAAACAATAACAACAAAAATAAACAGGAATAGTAAAAAACAGAAATAACACGCAGCAACATTGATAATAATAAATCAAACGTGAGCCTCAACTGTAAATTTCAGTGAGTCGGCTTCATGCAATGAAGGTTGGAAAAACAACATAGACCCCCAGGCGGAAGTGACAGACGCCACACTCGAGGACTGTTTCTCTATACAGGCATGAAAACGTCCGTCCATTAAATTGATAATTTCGGTATGCCGACTTCCCGGCCGAGGTTCGGCCCATTACACTAATGCAAAAACGCATTTGGGAAAACATGTCACGCAGAGCGAGACACGAACAGATATTCATAATTATATGTCCACATAGACGAAGAAAAAACAGCGATTTTAGAAATTAATTGCCTTTGGAAGCTTGCCTAATACAAGTTAAATTAGAATTTCTTTGGACTGATTGGAAAATTAATTACACGTGGAGGAAGGCCATTTCCTGATTACACGGTGATCATGCCGGTTCTGCGAATTGCCCGCTTGCCCTCGCAATTAGGTGGGCAAAAACGAAACGAGATTAGAAAACGCCAAGATTGCAGTTATATTAACGATACCAAACCCATTTGGGTATTTTTAAAGTTAAACAGCAATAATTATCCGCCGTATATCTCTGAACTCTCCTTAACTACATACAAACGAGCGCTAATAATTCAAGGCTGCCTAACTTTGCGTCAATACTGAATGCTTTCTTATGTTGCAAACAAATAAATATTTTTTTTAGGCTATTTAAACATACATACATACACAAACACACACATATAGGTGAGTACACACGCGCACACCCACCCACACATACACACCCACTCACACACACACACATTAACCCACACATCACACACACACACACACACACACACACGAACACACATTAACCCACACACACAGTCAAGCACGTTTAGAAATTAGAGAAAATGCAAAGGTTTGCAGCAAGACTAGTCCTCGAACTAAGGGGTATGTCCTACGAGGAGAAGTTAAGGGAAATCAACCTGACGACACTGGAGGACAGGAGTGATAGGAGACACATGATAACAACATAGAACATAGAGAGAGGAACTGACAAGGTGGATAGGGACAGAATGTTTCAGAGATGAGACACAGCAACAAGGGGACACAACTGGAAGTTGAAAACTCAGATGAGTCACAGAGATGTTAGGAAGTATTTCTTCAGTCATAGAGTTAACAGGAAGTGGAACAATCTGGAGAGTGATGTAGTGGAGGCAGGATCCATACATAGCTTAAAGAAGAGATGCGATAAAGCTCATGGTGCATTTAGTAACGACCAGCGAAGAGGCGGGGGCAGGAGCTACGAATTGACCCCTGCAGCCACAAATAGGTGAGTACACACCATATATACATACATACATATACACATACACACACACACACACACACGCACACACACGCACACACACGCACACACACACACACACAAAGCCCCGGTGGCCTGGTGGCTAAAGCTCTCTCTTCACGCACGGAGGGGCCGGGTTCAATTCCTGGCGGGGCGGAAACATTTCGAAGTGTTTCCTTACACACACACACACATACAACAGGCCTAGTGTCTAATCGACATGTGCCTTGGACAAAATGGTAACTAACACACACACACACCTGCAACCATAATTAGGTGAGCGCACACACACACACACACACACACACACACACACGCGCGCATACACGAAAAATCACTTAAAAATAAACAGACATAAATGGACTGGACACATCTGGCAGCGAATGGTGCTTAGAAAACTTAATTAAGATAATAAAAACTACACGTTCTTCGTGCACCACGTAAAGATGAGTTTAAAAATTACTTCATAGTTTAAGCCTATGTTAGAATACAAAGCGACCGTGTTATATACTACTGTCACTATTATTATCTTACAGTGATGTAGAATATAGGGTAGCAGTACATTGCAAATGTATAAATTCTTGCTACACAAAAAAAAAAAACGCAGTCATGGGGGAAAGTGCTAAGTTCACATGGGCATAAAACACTTGGAGATTACGCAGTAATAAGATTTCATTTAAATAAAAGAAGGGCGGCTCCCATTCCTTGAATGAAAAGGATCAAGGCACCCACTGCTCCAGCATGACGGGTTGTCTTATATCGCACTTATAACCTAGTTATTGGCAGAGATCGTGCATAGTTACTTTGTATAAAGGCAAAGGGACAAAAGCGAGTGCAAAAATTATAGGGGAATAAGTCTGTTGAGTATACCTGTTAAAGTGTATGGTAGAGTTATTATTGAAAGAATTAAGAGTAAGACGGAGAGCAGGATAGCAGATGAACAAGGTGGCTTTAGGAAAGGTAGGGGGTGTGTAAACCAAGTGTTTACAGTGAAACATATAGGTGAACAGTATTTAGATAAGGGTAAAAAGGTTTTTGTGGCATTTATGGACTTGGAAAAGGCGTATGACAGGGTGGATAGGGGGCAATGTGGCAGATGTTGCAGGTGTATGGAAATAGGAGGTAGGTTACTGAAAGCAGTGAAGAGTTTTTATGAGGATAGTGAGGCTCAATTTAGAGTATGTAGGAGAGAGGGAGATTATTTCAGAGTAAAAGTAGGTCTTAGACAAGGATGTGTGATGTCACCATGGTTGTTCAATATATTTATAGATGGGGTTGTAAGAGAAGTGAATGCGAGGGTCTTGGCAAGACGTATGGGGTTAAAAGATAAAGAATCTAACACAAAGTGGGAGTTGTCACAGTTGCTCTTTGCTGATGACATTGTGCTTTTGGGAGATTCTAAAGAGAAGTTGCAGAGGTTGGTGGATGAGTTTGGTAGGGTATGTAAAAGAAGAAAATTAAAAGTGAAAATAGAAAAGAGTAAGGTGATGATGGTAACAAAAAAAATAGGTGACGAAAGATTGGATATCATATGGGAGGGAGAGAGTATGGAGGAGGTGAATGCATTCAGATATTTATGAGTGGACGTATCGGCAGATGGGTCTATGAAGGATGAGGTGAATCATAGAATTTATGAGGGAAAAGGGTGAGTGGTGCACTTAGGAGTCTGTGGAAACAAAGAACTTTGTCCATGGAAGTAAAGAGGCGAATGTATGAAAGTATAGTTATACCAACACTCTTATATTATGAGTGTGAAGCATGAGTGGTGAATGTTGCAACAAGGACAAGGCTGGAGGCAGTGGAGATGTCATGTCTGAGGGTAATGTGGCTGTGAATATAATGCAGATTTGCAGAGCATTCGTAGTTTGGAAATTAGGAGGAGGTGCGGGATTACCAAAACTATTATCCAGAGGGCTGAAGAGGGGTTATTGAGGTGGTTCGAACATGTAGAGAGGATGGAACGAAATAGAATGACTTCGAGAGTGTATAAATCTGTAGTGGAGGTTAGGCGAGGTAGGGGTCGGCCTATTATTATTATTATTATAATCAATCAAATAGAAGCGCTAAACCACAGGGGTTAAGGGGTTGGCCTAGGAAAGGTTGGAGGGAGGGGGTAAAGGAGGTTTTGTGTGCGAGGGATTTGGACTTCCAGCAAGCATGCGTGAGCGTATTTGATAGGAGTGAATAGAGACAAACGGTTTTTAGGACATGACGTGCTGTTGGAGTGTGAGCAAGGTAACATTTATGAAGGGATTCAGGGAAACCGGCAGGCCGGACTTGAGTCCTAGAGATGGGAAGTACAGTGTCTGCACTCTGAAGAAGGGGTGTTAATGTTGAAGTTTTATAACTGTAGTGTAAACACGCCTCTGGCCAGACAGTTATGGAGTGAATGATGAAAGTTTTTCTTTTTTGGGGCACCCTGCCTTGGTGGGAAACGGCTCTGTTAAAAATAATAATAATAAATAATAATAATAATAATAATAATAATAATAATAATAATAATAATAATAATAATAATAATAATAATTAGAAGAAGAAGAAGAAACTTTATTTCCACAAGTACTTGATACAACTTAAACAGATCATAGCTGACATCAGTGACGTACTATATAAAGCTCCTGGTTATGAAGAACATTTCGGGCAACTTAGGCTAATTTTGTCCCCAGGATGCCACCCACACCAGTCGTCTAAAACCCAGGTACCTACTTACTGCTAGGTGAACAGGTACAGCAGATTTTACACAGGAAGATACTAGCGAAATTCCAGAATTAATAAATTACTTTGAACATGACGATAGTAAACTATGCACGATTAGGGTATAGTGACATGGTCCTTAGACAAATAGATAAATTAAAACCTAACAAATCCCCGGGCCCTGATGAGCTGTATTCAAGGGTTCTAAAGGAATGTAAAGAGGAGCTTAGCAAACCTATGGCTAATCTTTTCAACATATCACTGCAAACTGGCATGGTGCCAGATAAGTGGAAAATGGCAAATGTAATACCTATTTTCAAAGCAGGTGACAGGTCTTTAGCTTCGAACTATAGACCAATAAGCCTAACTTCCATAGTGGGAAAATTTATGGAATCAATAATTGCCAAGGCAATTCGTAGCCATCTTGAAAAGCATAAATTAATCAAAGAATCTCAGCACGGTTTTACAAAAGGGCGTTCCTGCCTTACAAATTTAATAACTTTTTCACTAAGGTATTTGAGGAGGTAGATCACGGTAATGAATATGATATTGTGTATATGGACTTCAGTAAGGCTTTTGATAGAGTCCCACATCAGATGACTATTGAGGAAAATTAAGGCACACGGAATAGGAGGAGATTTTTTTTCCTGGATAGAGGCATGGTTGACAAATAGGCAGCAGAGAGTTTGCATAAATGGGGAGAAATCAGAGTGGGGAAGCGTCACAAGCGGTGTACCACAGGAGTCAGTATTGGGCCCCTTGTCGTTCACAATCTACATAAACGACATAGATGAGGAAATAAATAGCGACATAAGCAAGTTTGCCGATGACACCAAAATAGGCCGTCCAATTCATTCAAATGAGGACATTAGAGCACTCCAGGAAGATTTGAATAGACTGATGCAGTGGTCAGAGAAGTGACAGTTTAATATAGATAAATGCAAATTTCTATATATTGCACAGGACAATAACCATTCCACATATAAACTAAATAATGTAGATCTTAATACTACTGATTACGAAAAGGATTTAGAAGTTCTGGTTAGCAGTAATCTAAAACCAAGACAGCAATGCATAAGTGTTCGCAATAAAGCGAACAGAATCCTTGGCTTCATATCAAGAAGCATAAATAACAGGAGTCCTCAGGTTGTTCTTCAACTCTATATATCCTTGGTTAGGCCTCATCTAGATTATGCTGCACAGTTTTGGTCACCGTATTACAGAATGGATATAAATGCTCTGGAAAACGTACAAAGGAGGATGACAATGTTGATTCCATGTATCAGAAATCTTCTGAGTCTGCACTCTCTAGAAAAGCGTAGAATTAGGGGGGATATGACTGAGGTGTATAAATGGAAAACAGGAATAAATAAAGGGGATGTAAATAGCTTGCTAAAAATATCTAATATTGACAGGACTCGCAGCAGTGGCTTTAAGTTGGAAAAATTCAGATTCAGGAAGGATATAGGAAAGCACTGGTTTGTTAATAGAGTTGTGGATGAGTGGAACAAACTCCCGAGTACAGTTATAGAGGCTAAAACGTTGTGTAGTTTTAAAAATAGGTTAGATAAATACATGAGTGGGTGCGGGTGGGTGTGAGTGTGACCTGACTAGCTTGTGCTACTAGGTCAGATGCCGTGCTCCTTCCTTAAGTGAATGTGACCTGACCTGGCTGGGTTGGGCACTGGCTTAAACCGGTGGGAGATTTGGACGTGCCTCGCATGGGCCGGTAGGCCTACTGCAGTGTTCCTTCTTTCTTAGGTTCTTATGTCTTAATGAAACACTCCCCAATGCTTCCACCCGTACCGAGGATCGAACCACAGACCTCAATATGTGAGCTGTGTGCGCTACCAACCGAGCTAATGGACACTTAAGTATAATTCGTCAAACTAAATATTGTTATGCAGTTCGTAGGGACGACCATCGCTCAAGAGATGGTTCCTTGAGGACGGTGGGAGAGGGCTTTTAATCCAAGGAACTGGACTTACCCTTCCCTTTTTTGCATCGAGCCTGAATGCCTCTCAGTCTCCCAGATGCCCTTCCGGTTTAGCACTCAAATACGAACACAATATTTATGTAGGCAAACACATGAGGAAAACACATGAGTTGTAGACCAACTCTTCGCTCAGAGTCTAGCCATGATTTCATGAAGCTTTGCATCGAGCGAAACGTTCTTCTACTGAGAGCTTGCTCTATTTTCTTCATTTTTCTTCGCAGTTAGATCCAGTTATTCTGTTTGAATGTTTCAGTTCGAAACAGATAATAATTCAGTATTGACTAAGCCGCTGGTGGCGAAACGTTTCCCTTAATGAATGTCCTGACCTGAGCACAAGTGTCCTTTTCCACAGTTTTGTCGGTACCGCCAGACTATTTACTACCAGATTTGGTAGAGAGAATATTAGGAAGATCATCTTCAAGGTAAATCACTGAGACTTAATTACAGCCGTTCAGGATAATTATTACTGTATAAGGTTGGAAGATTGGTGGTGTTGGAGCAGTGTTGGTACAGTGCTGAGGTAGTATCGGTGCAGTGTTTGTGCTGGGTGGGGAATGCAGTGTTGATGCGATGCTGGAGGAGTATTGGCGCTGGCATAGTCGTGTAGTGTTAATGCTGTGGTGCAGTGTTGTTGGTGCTGTGTAAGTGCAGTGTTGATGCAGTATTGGTACAGTGTTGAGGCAGTGATGTGGTGTTGGTGTGGGTTGGTGCTGTGTTGTTGCAGTGTGGGGTGCAGTGTAGGGTTGCAGTGTGGGTGCTTTGTTGGAGCAGTTTTACTGGTGCAGAGTTAGTGCAATGTTGGTGGTGCTTTGTTGGGTGTGGTGTTTTTACAATGTTGGTACAGAGTTAGTAAAGTGTTGGTGCAAAATGGGTGTGTTATGTAGGTGCAGTGTTGGTATTGTTTTGGCTTGGTGGTACAGTGTTGGTGATGAATTTGAGGTACAGTGTTGGTGCTGTGCTGGTGGTAGCGATGGTGTTGGGTTGGTGGTAGAATGTTGGTGCGGTGTGGTTGGTGCGGTGTGGTGAGTATAATGTGATTAATAGTCTTATGTATATTTAGCGTATACCAAAAACATTAATATATTCAGGGAGCAACGCTGCAACCACGAGTCTAAAAACCTTCAACAGCCAGAGTTAAGCATCGTAGTTTACTGCCAGTGAGGATGAGTGTTCCAGTCGCATCCTGGGTAACTGCCAGTTGTACTGGAGTTCTGCCAGGCAGGTTGAGAAGAGGGGGGCCTAAGGCAGGCTACCTAGCGTATGTGGCCTTCCTGAAGCTGACACCCAGGTACCTATTTACTGCTAGATGAACAGGAGCAGCAGGTGTAAAACATGCCCAATGTTTCCACCCGGCCGGTGATCCAACCACGGACACTCAGTATGTGAGGTGAGTGCGCTACCAACTGTGACATGTACGGTGTAAGGTGTACAGATTGATGCAAACATTGTGAGGTGTACAGCGTGGCGCCTATCGTGTGACAAGTGCAATTTGTCTTCACCGTCTCAGTGCATCACCAAGGTCACACTGCATCACCAGTCACCGTCACACTGCATCACCAGTCACCGTCACACTGCGTTAGCATCACTCCGCATCACCTGCGTTACCATCACACTGCGTTACCATCTTTACAGTCATACTTCATCACCTCCGTCACACTGGGTCACCACCGTCACGCTACTTCACAAACGTCACATTTCATCGTCACCATCACACTTCATCACTACCTTTATACTGCGCCACACTGCGTCAGCACCGTCACACTGCGTCAACATCGTCACACTGCGTCACCAGTCACACTGTGTCATCCACCGTCACCATCATCAGACTGCGTTACCCACCGTCACACTGCGTCACCCACCGTCACACTGCGTCACCCACCGTCACACTGCGTCACCCACCGTCACACTGCGTCACCCACCGTCACAACAACACTAATCTCTCCAGAATCTAGTTTCAATTTCACCTCAAGCAATACTAATTTTTCTTCAAAACTTTTTTGTACCTTTTAATTAACGATCATCATAGTGAGATACGTAATTAACGAACATTTTATAGCATTTTTCAACATGTTGGCTAAGTAAAAAAAAACGTGTCCCGAGCGAGAACAATGATAATTTTCCTTGTATTGTGAAAAAGTGACGAGAGAGAAGGAAAAAAAAGAAACGTATTTTTTTTTGTTTAACAAATCAGTCAGTTTTGACACTTAAGCGATTTTTGCATTTTTGATGACTCGGAATATTGCAAGAGGATGAGACGGCGGCTCAGGTTGACACTGGGATGTAGCTAGCTGCTCAGTGTTTAAATCTTTTACTTGTTCTTGGCCGCCGTGTGTGTGTGAATGTGTGTGTGCTGTGTGTGTGTGTGTGTGTGTGTGTGAATGTGTGTGTGTGTGTGTGTGTGTGTGAATGTGTGTGTGTGTGTGTGTGTGAATGTGTGTGTGTGAATGTGTGTGTGTGTGTGAATGTGTATGTGTGTGTGTGTGTGTGTGTGTGTGTGTGTGAATGTGTGTGTGTGTGTGTGTGTGTGTGTGTGTGTGTGTGTGTGTGAATGTGTGTGTGTGAATGTGTGTGTGTGAATGTGTGTGTGTGTGTGTGTGTGTGTGTGTTTGTGTGTGAATTAAATCCTCAGATGTAAATGAATACAGATGTAGTGAACGAGCAGATACACACAGAAAGAGAAAAACACATAGGTTCGTGAATAATAATAATAATAATAATAATAACAATCTTTATTTCTACAAATACATGATACAACTTATACACACCATAGCTGACATCAATGGCATACTATACAGAAAGTCCCAGGGAAACAAAAAAGAAAATTAGGAAAGCCTACAGAGAATATTCTGAAAGGTCGTGTGGTATCCACTGACACAATAAGATCACAATAAACAGGTGATATCAATATGTACCTTTAAAAGATTTATCAATTAATATTCTTTGGTATTTTAGATCATTAGCTATTTCATAAATTTTCTATATTTCTTCATCTATTAACTACGGGCTTCAAATACGCAAAGATCTCAAAAACATTGATGAGATTATAGACAGTTTAACTTTATCTTGATGTGAAGAATAATAGTGTACATAGGAACAGTTATTTGTTGGTTTTAGGTAAATTTAAAATTTAAAATTATAGTTCCCCTTAACAATTAGAGCATCTAGAAAAGGCAATGAGTTGTTTAATTTAACAAGGAAATGGTTTATATCTATATTCTTAGGCATAAGACATAATTTTCCAACAACGTATATATACCACTTAGGTCTATTGGGAAGAATCTTAATATCAAAGTTGTATTTAAAAATCTTGAAACAATTAAAAAACTTTTGATAAAAAATTCCCCCAGAAATGCTGACGGCTGTGTCTATAAGATTCCTTGTAAAATATGTGATAAAGTTTATTACGGTCAAACTGGTAAAAGTCTTGAATTAAGATTATGACAATATAAATATAGCATTAGAAGAGCACAAGATTTTAATGCTCTGTTTAATCATGTAAGAGATTTTAACCATCCACTTGATTTTCAAAGGGCTGAGAAGGTCGTATCTAGTAAGTCCATGGTCGAGAGGAATATAATAGAATCAAGTCTCATAAAAAAATAGTTATGAAAATAATATGAATATTGATTTTGGGTTATACAAATTGGATTCATTTATAATTAATAAAATTTGTGAAGAATTTAAGATACATTTGACAAATTAATGTTTCGGGTAGAATTTAAGCTGTGCTCCAAGGATCCTTGACTACCTACCTACATCATCATAAAAGTCAGGTGTTGTTGAGGTGTAGTCTCGCCCTTATATCCTTCCTGTTAATCTTTTATTTTTATAGTTTCTTGATAATGTGAGAAATCACAAAAGCGCTTGGAATCTCACTATTTTCTCACAGTGGTTATTCTGCACACACACACACACACACACACACACATATATATATATAACAATACTGCGGCTAGCCGGAGGATCGAACCCGTGTTGTTTTAGCCCGCCTTATGGCGAGCGCAAATTCACGACACTCTAAACCACTGGATCCTCCGGCTAGCCGAAGTGTTGTTATTGATTAAATACCACTTGTTCGTGGTTACTATATATATATATATATATATATATATATATATTTTTATTAACACATCGGCCGATTCCCACCAAGGCAGGGTGGCCCGAAAAAGAAAAACTTTCATCATCATTCACTCCATCACTGTCTTGCCAGAAGGGTGCTTTACACTACAGTTATAAAACTGCAACATTAACACCCCTCCTTCAGAGTGCCGGCACTGTACTTCCCATCTCCAGAACTCAAGTCCGGCCTGCCGGGTTCCCTGAATCCCTTCATAAATGTTACTTTGCTCACACTCCAACAGCACGTCAAGTATTAAAAACCATATGCCTCCATTCACTCCTATCAAATACGCTCACACATGCTTGCTGGAAGTCCAAGCCCCTCGCACACAAAACTTCCTTTACCCCTCCCTCCAACCTTTCCTAGGCCGACCCCTACCCCGCCTTCCCTCCACTACAGATTTATACACTCTCGAAGTCACTCTGTCTCGTTCCATTCTCTCTACATGTCCAAACCACCTCAACAACCCCTCCTCAGCTCTCTGGACAATCGTTTTGGTAATCCCGCACCTCCTCCTAATTTCCAAACTCCGAATTCTCTGCATTATATTCACACCACACATTGACCTCAGACATGACATCTCCACTGCCTCCAGCCTTCTCCTCGTTGCAACATTCATCACCCATGCTTCACACCCATATAAGAGCGTTGGTATAACTATACTCTCATACATTCCCTCTTTACTTCCATGGACAAGGTTCTTTGTCTCCACAGACTCCGAAGTGCTCCACTCACCCTTTTCCCCTCATCAATTCTATGATTCACCTCATCCTTCATAGACCCATCCGCCGACATGTCCACTCCCAAATATCTGAATACATTCACCTCCTCCATACTCTCTCCTCCAATCTGATATCCAATCTTTCGTCACCTATTCTTTTTGTTATCTTCATCACCTTACTCTTTCCTATATTCACTTTCAATTTTCTTCTTTTACACACACTACCAAATTCATCCACCAACCTCTGCAGCTTCTCTTCAGAATCTCCCAAAAGCACAGTGTCATCAGCAAAAGCAACTGTGACAACTCCCACTTTGTATTTGCTCTTTATCTTTTAGCCCAACACCTCTTGCCAAGACCCTCGCATTCACTTCTCTTACAACCCCATCTATAAATATATTGAACAACCACGGTGACATCACACATCCTTGTCTAAGGCCCACTTTTACTGGGAAATAGTCCCCTTCCCTTCTACACACTCTAACCTGAGCCTCACTATCCTCATAAAAACTCTTCACTGCTTTCAGTAACCTTCCTCCTATTCCATACACCTGCAACATCTGCCACATTGCCCCCCTATCTACCCTATCATACGCCTTTTCCAAATCCATAAATGCCACAAAAACATCTTTACCCTTATCCAAATACTGTTCACTTATATGTTTCACTGTAAACACTTGGTCTACACACCCCTACCTTTCCTAAAGCCCCTTGTTCATCTGCTATCCTGCTTTCTGTTTTACTCTTAATTCTTTCAATAATAACTCTACCATACACTTTACCAGGTACACTCAACAGACTTATTCCCCTATAATTTATGCACTCTCTTTTGTCCCCTTTGCCTTTATACAAAGGAACAATACACGCTCTCTGCCAATCCCTAGGTACCTTACCCTCTTCCATACATTTATTAAATAATAGCACCAACCACTCCAAAGTTATATCCCCACCTGCTTTTAACATTTCTATCTTTATCCCATCAATCCCAGCTGCCTTACCCCCTTTCATTCTACCCACTGCCTCACGAACTTCCCCTACACCCACAACTGGCTCTTCCACACTCCTACAAGATGTTATTCCTCCTTGCCCTACACACGAAATCACAGCTTCCCTGTCTTCATCAACATTTAACAAATCCTCAAAATAATATATATATAATATATATTAATAATATATATATACGTATATATATTAATAGGCAAGACTGGTCAGTTAGCATGAACTCATTTAAAATTAAGTTCTTTCTAAATTTTTCTCTTATACGTTTAAAGATATATATTTTTGTCATTTATATTAATCTAAAAATTAATAATTTTGTAAGAAAAGAGCCTTAGAAAACTTATCTAACCTTATTATAACAACCGCAATTTAATTTAGCCTAATTCAACTAAATATATTTTACATAAGTTTACAGTAATTTAATAATAAACAGACACAATGAAATATTTTTTTTTCATTAGGTTCAGAATGATTTTTGCGAAATTATTGCATAAACAAATTTTCACTTGTCTTATTCGACAAGAAGAGCGTTGCTATTTAAGCCAAAATCGCAAGTTTTACCTATTCGGCACGACATATATATATAATGTGTGTGTGTGTGTGTGTTTATACGGAAGCAAGTGCCCGCACACACACACTTTACGCTGTGATCGTGTCCTCCGGGATCTTCATTCCTTCAGTATTTTAGCTTTAGTTCCTTCTTATCGAGAAAACATGGAAACATATTCTTTGTTTTTAAAGAATGTACATAAGAATTATGTTACCTTCTCTGTAAAAGAATCGATTAAATGTCATTGTGCTAATATTAAAAAAAAATTGACAGAGAATCTTTTAAATTATCTGCTGTCAGTCTAACGTAATACGTATTACAGAGGACAGGCACCTGGACACAGCTGTCAGGCGTGTATGTAGGAGTAGGTGTACTGGTGGTAGGAGTAGGTACCAGTGGACAGGTACCAGGACAGATTCCTGCTCTCTCTCTGCTAGCAATGTCGTGGTGGGGGAGGGGAGAGTAATGATTTGATATTTAAATTTTTATAGGATGGAGCGGTACGCAGAAGACCTCCATCAAATAAACAGCAGCGCTGCTGACTGGGTTATTGTAAGACTTAAACTTGCATCAGAAAAATGTTCTTATTTTTCCAGTCGAAGAAAATGTCATCCACTGACAATCATCATGTAAATGATTCTGAAGAAAACCTTAAAGAAAATTTGAGAAAGTACCTTCAGAGTACTTGCAAGCTCGTTGACTACCAAACAATTTGACGTCAGCTTAGAAAGATCTTGCATGTCATTACTATTAAGCTTCAATGATAGTTAAAGAAACCATAAATGAGATGACTGATTTCTAAAAGGCTTTTGATAGTCTCCATTGAAATACTTAGAATGGCAAAATTTTCTAGTGAATAAAAGGTAAACTATTAAGTTGGCTAAGAGTTGCTTTTGTCCGAGACAAAAAATATATAAATTAAAAGTAGATATTTTTCATAAATCGAGTACATGAAAATAAGTATTGGTTTTAATAATGTTTTTAATTTCCATAAAAGATTTACCTGTCATTACTATCTATGCTGACGATGCAAAAATACAGAGAAAATCAGTAAGTAAAAGAGATTATAGATCTATACAGTAAGTTGAGCAGGTGGAGTGACAGATGAATGATGGAATTTAATTATGATAAATGACAAAAAATGGAAATGAAAGAAACCGAAAACAGTCGAAAGTATGAATAATGTGATAAAATATGGAGAGACAGACTTGAGAGTAATGAGCAGCTGAGTGTCACAAGATCTTATCAATGCAATTGTAAAAATTACTTGTATAATAGATTTAAAAAAATACGATATTCGTCACATCAGAACTGGAATATTCATCATTGGTGTGGCGTTTATATAAAAAATTGAGATGGATTTGAGAACCTCTAAAGATGTGTTATAAAATTATTTTCAAAGATTAAAAAATAGATATGTTTGAGGACTGAAAACACTAGAAATACCATTTGGAAAAGAAATGACAAAAAAACTAAGAATAAAACATAAAATGATGCAAAGAAATATACGGAAGAATTTTTAAGCACCAACAATAGGGATAAAAAGTCAGAATTATAAAAGAAAACTAGCTAAACATCATAACAAATATTTATTGAAAAATGATAAAAAGTAGTAGATTACTGGAAATAACAGATAATGCTACAACAACCGCAATATTTACTAATGAAAGTTGCAGTAAATTTAACAACCACTGTAATATTTACTATTCAGTGCTGCAGTAAATGCTACAGCCACTCGAATATTTTTGAAAGTTTATGCCAAATTAAATAAAGACGGGACGCCATGAAATAGCTCTATCTCTGGGACTGTGTTGATGTCACTACAAACAGGTAATTACATATGACTGGGAGACAAACCGACATTGCTTGACTGCTAGAGGTGAAATATACGGTAAAAGTCTCGCGGCTCTCACAAAAGTGATTTTTACAAAGTCTATGATATATATTTATGATTTAAAGGTAAAAGAAGAGAAATGGGAGCCCAACAAAGTGAATAATAAATATCTGGACACTTGTGAATGCTTAATAATGGCCTAAATGGAGACTAACTCAGGAGATTAATTGGTCTGTATATTTCGACTCCCGTTCTGGGATCCTCTTCAGCTAAAGTGAAAAATATGGAGATCTCTCTACGTAAAGGCTTATTAACCTCTACATATATTATTATTATAATTAAAACTAAGCGCTAAACCACCAGGGTCATATAGCGCTGACCTCTACCTATAGAATACTATATACAGTACTTAAAACCATCAACCATAAACCACTCCCACCCTCAAATTATTCTCCACCCACCTTCCAACACCAACAATTCTACGACCCCTCACTATGCACCAGCAAAAATACCTCACCCCTCAGCGACTAACCCTTACTGTCAAAGCTTTTCACATTCACACGGACCTAACTATACCCACCCCTATGCTCCACCCCACTGGCACATTGTTCTCCTCTTTCCTGAACCACTCTTTACATACTCATCTGCCACCTCACCCCGTGGCACACTCACATATTATCTGCTCCAATCTCCTGGCATACCCATCTCAAGCCTTCCCTCAACCCTCTGACACACTCATTTGCTCCCCAATCCCCCCGACATAATCATCTGTTCCGTCCAACCCCATGACACACTCCTCTCCTCTCCCCAACCCCCGTGATACACACGTGCTCAACCATCACTCTGACACGCTCATCTGCTCCCTCAATCATGATTCGTGCAAGCCAGCTGTAAGGACAGGTTTCCACTACCATCTAGAGGCGGCATGTGGCCACAGATTGTCTGGTGACTGCTACTCGCGCTGAGGCTCTGACTCCTCAAGAGATAGTTGACTGGCTGACTCGATTACCTCGTTTGTAGTAACTGTCTCAACCAGTAAGATTCTCTTTAATTAGAATCTGGTTCACACGTCATTGTGACCACTGGTTCTTTACTGTAATTAAGTTTTATTTTTTAATAATTATACTAGGTTGTATTGAAAAGGTTGTGTATTAGTAAATAGTGTACGTAATAAATTCTTAATCAACAGTACTCACAAAATGGAAATATGTGTTCAATTGTATCATTCAAATAAACGTTATAAAAATTCCTACACATATAAAGAGTGGTAGGGTAAGAAAATGCTCAAAATGCCACTAAAGTTTATTCTCTTCTCTGAGGATGAGGACCCATAAGTAGCACATGAGGTGATACTTGATATATATATATATATATATATATATATATATATATATATATATATATATATATATATATATATATATATGCAAGAAACCACTATGAAAAAATAGAATAATTCCAAGCGCTTTCGTGACTACTCAATTATCAAGTAGTTGTCTTGCATATTTTGATATCACCGTTTACTGTGATCTTTTGCATTTATATATATATATATATATATATATATATATATATATATATATATATATATATATATATATATATATATATATATTATATATATATATATATATATATATATATATATATATTTTAATATATGCAAGACAACCACTATGAAAAAATAGAAGAATTCCAAGCGCTTTCGTGATATTTTGATATCACCTGTTTACTGTGATCTTTTTGCATATATATATATATATATATATATATATATATATATATATATATATATATATATATATATATATATATATATATATATATATATATATATATAACATTTACCAAACTGCGGCAGTCCAGGGCTCGACCCCACGACACATTGTCTCTCCTCAAGAGACAACACAACGTACGTGTCATCATATGCAACGCGATCCAGAGGGGAAATGCCTACAACATTCTGGTCACGAGGCCCACCGCCTAGGAGCTGGACGAAGTATTCGAGATGTAGCTCTGAGATGTTATCTATGTTGTTCTACTCCCTATTGCATTTTGTCAATGTATTTTGTCTTTAAATAAATTCTACATAGAATATAGAATATAGGGGGTGGTAGGACAACACAATATTCAAACAGCTCCAGGGCGAACCTTGAGTTTTCCCTGAAATAAGTTTATTCTTTTCTCTGAGGATGAGGGTCCCCAGCACAGTTCCAGATGTGGTACCTCCCTATATTTAATGATCTAATATATATATATATATATATATATATATATATATATATATATATATATATATATATATATATATAGTGGTATGAGCTGTGTGTTTGTGTGTGTGTGTGTGGAAGAGAGAGAGAGAGAATGAGAGACTCACACAGGTTTATTGTGTCAGACTTTTTTGAGTAATTTTCTCCACATTTATCTGTCCTCTTCCAACCCACATAGTACTCTCGTAGGCCTCCAAGTCCTTTAACGTAATCTACAGTTACCTGACACAGTCACATGCACCATCTATTCTCTGACACACTCATTTACTCCAAATCACCTGACACACCTCTGCCAGAATCCCCTGACTCATATCTGCGACCCTTGCAACCTTGGTGCATAGTTCAGATGATACCGAAGACCAAGCAGAGTAGTCAAAGGAAAACCAAAGACTGGACGTATTGCAAATGCATCCAATATGCACAGAGACTAACGAACAAATATACATTATTATTATTAATTATTATTATTATTATTATTATTATTAGTATTGTATTCATGCAACGCGGTAAACCATTAAAGCTTCCAAGAGGTTCCAACAATATGTTATGGTGTCCACAGTGAGTTATGACAATGTAGAAAATCTCCAAGTAAATATGAGAATTTAAACAGATTTAAATTAAAATAAACAGGTCGAAAGCGTTAATTTTTTTGAGAAATTTTTATTTAAAATTTAATATTTTTTTTTGTGAAGGCTGAGGGCCAGCAAAGCTGTTGTCTCAGAGACGGCGACTCTCATTGGTTCACATGGCAGCAGACGTGAACATGAGCGCGCATGTCTCTGGCTATCTACGAAGATATGCTTCATCCATCTCATTTTAAGACAGCCTCATTTTGTCACTGAATTAGTACCTTGATCTATTGCTGAAATAATGAACTTTCACAATTAATGCATTGGTTGAGGGGGTTTCCCGTGAGTCATTTGAACGATGAGAAAACTTAGAGTAGACTTCCTCTAACCCAGCAGTGAGAAAATGGCATCTCTATTCATGGTTGTGACAAATTTTGGATCCATTATTTAGCAGTGCAGAGACTTGAAATTGCAATATCTTTCTTATCAGTAACATCCATAAAACGATAATTAGATAAAAATTCACAAAATATTAAGTAAATATTTTACATCCCAGCAGATGTTTCATGGTTGACACACAATCCATATTTACCTCTTCTTGTGAGTTAAATACAAAACATCTAACATTCAATTTGCCTTGTATTAAGAATTATAAATTACCTTGTTTTCTAAATGACAGATCCAATTTATGTTCAGTTAAACATTTTTCCTTATCGTTCAGGTTAGGTAGTAATGTTTTCTACTAACAAAATAGAAGAGAGGTGTGTGAAGCTTGTAGCAGATTCTAAGGCATCAGTGGACAGTGACAAGTGGATCAGCTGCCAGAGACCATCTTTTGAGTTAACTTTAGATACCGACAATGGCCCGAAGGGCATACAGGAAGCAGCACTAATCAGAAGTGATACAGCTCTTCAGCTCTTTTAGATCCTTCTGCCTCTCCTGGATTCTGTATGATTTATTCAACTTAAGTATTTTCTATTTCCCTAATCAGTGCTTCCTTCCACATTTCAGATAGTCTAGCCTCCGTCAGAAGCTCTGTGATTCTTCACCTTCGGTTATACAGTGAGCATGTCTTTCCAGTTTACACCTTCTCTTCTTTTTCCTTAAGGGAATGTGCCTTTATACTTCTATGTTATATTTATATATTTCCAAAATATTTCGTTAATGGCAAGATTTATTTGATCCCGGTTGATGTTCTTGTCAGTTTTTGGTGAATTCGAAGGCACCCTCCTAAGTGTTTACATTCTACTGGTCGGGGCCCCTGAGCATTCAAGTTCGAACTTCAATTAGGTTGTGATCTGAATTTACTATCTTCGTTACTGTTATATTTTGTACCAGGTCATCATTATTTACGAAAATAAGGTGAAATGTATTTTCCAGTCATGTTCGCTCCACTATTTGCTGGCTTATGACGAATTTATTATTATAGAAAGTCAACAACTCATTTGCGTAAGAATTTTCATCTGAGCTGCCTCTAGGAATTGTCTCTGGTATATTATTGTTTGTTAAAATCATGTAACAAAATATTTTGTGGTTGGGTTGAAAGATTTTCCAGACAGTAATCAATTTTCAATAGCTGTTCCTTGAATTGTTAGGAAGTTACATCTGTTTCAGATTCTCAGTGTTTATTGATAAAATTTCATCTACATCATTTGTGGTGTTTAGTAATTATGTGCAAATGAGTGACTCTTTGACATACAGATCAAAACCTCCCTTATTGCCTGTTCCTTCTGTCGCATCTAAATAAGTTACATCCTGACATCCATATTTCGTTGTCAAAGTGTTCTTCTGTGTGAGTCTTTGTGAAAGCTTCAGATACTAAATTTGATTTCGAGAGGATTCCGTTGACAGGGTAGCGCTGTGTTCCCAAATGTCCCACCGCTTATCGCCTGAGCCCATATGATGATCAATGTTCCATCTCTTCCCCATGCTTGGAGCCAGTGTTCTCCCGTGCTCCACCTCTTTCTCTCGTCTGGGGCCAGTGTTCCCAGTGCTCCACCTCTTTCTCTCTTGGGGACAGGGTGCTCTCTAGTGCTCCACCCTTTCCCCACGCCTGGGGCCAAGGTGTTCTCCAGTGCTCCACCCTTTATCTCGCCTGGGGAGAGGGTTTTATCCAGTGCTCCAACCTATCTTCTCTCCTGGGGCCAGGGTGTTCTCTAGTGTTCCACCCTTTCCCCATGCCTGGGGGCCAGGGTGCTCTCTAGTGCTCCACCCCTTCCCCACGCCTGGGGCCAGGGTGCTCTCTAGTGTTCTACCCCTTCCCAATGCCTGAGGCCAGGGTGTTCTCTAGTACTCCATCTGTTCCCCATGCCTGGGGTCAGCAAGTGCAAGGTTATGAAAATCGGGGACAGGAAAGAGAAAGCCAGATACGAAATAGAAACTGGAGGAACAGATTACAATCATCAGAATTAAAAAAAAATGGATCTGGGGGTAAACACAGCAGGAAACACATCACCGGGGGCGCAGCTCCCTTAAGGTTTACTATACAAATAGTAGGAGTCTAAGAAATAAGATAGATGAGCTAAGATTACTTGCAAGTGCAGGTAATATAGATATTATTGCTATAACAGAGAGCTGGTTCAACTTGAAAGATAGAGAAATGCCTTTTGAATGCAACATAAAGGGTTATAAACTGATAGGGTCAACACGAAGGGTGGTGGAGTGGCGATGTATGTTAGAGATAATTTAAATTGTTGTGTTAGACAAGATATAAGATTAGAAACATCGGACACAGAATCTGTTTGGCTACAGTTTCTCGAAGGTCGTGAAAAATTAATTTTGGGTGTGATTTATAGGCCTCCAAACCTTGATAGGGAGTGCGGTAGGCTATTATGGGACGAAATTCATAAGGCGTCTAGATATGAAAATGTTGTGTTAATGGGAGATTTTAATTTTAGACAAATTGATTGGAACAATGTGATAGGAAATCTTGAGTCTAGTGACTTTCTTGATACGGTTCAGGATTGCTTTTTAAAACAGTTTGTGACAGAACCAACTAGAGAAAACAACCTGTTTGACTTGGTTCTTGCCAACAAATAATCACTAGTTAATAATCTTGAGTTAATGATGAGCTTGGGGAAAGTGATCACAAATCACTTAGTTTCAATATATCACGGAATTACCCAGATAACTGCAATCAAGTCTCTGTTCCAGACTTTCGCTTGGCCGACTTCATGGGGCTCAGAAATTACCTGGGTGGGCTAAATTGGGATGATCTGACTATGGGTCGGGTAGGTAGGGCTGGTTGCCAATATGACGGATTTCAGAGCATAGTACTAGCTGCCCAGACAACTTTTGTTCCGAGTAGGGAAATTAGATCTAACAAAAATGATCCCAAATAGATAAACAATAGATTTAAACATTTCATTGGACAAAAAAGAGGCATATATAGGCATATCAAAAGGGGGAAAAGGGCAGTTAAGAAATCAATATATTCAATTAAAGAGATAAATAAAAAAAAAGGAATAAGAATAGCAAAAAGGGATTATGAGGCTAAACTCGCAAGGGATTCGAAGATTAACCCAAAAGGGTTCTTTCAGGTATACAGAAGTAAGATTAGGGACAGGATAGGCCCACTTAAGAGTAACTCAGGTCAGATCACTGACAGTGATAAGGAAATGTGTGACCTTTTCAATGCCTACTTCCTCACCGTTTTTACTCAGGAAGATACATACGAAATTCCAGAAATAATAAATTATGTAGAACAGGACGATAAAAAAACTATGCACTATTGGGGTAACTAGTGACATGGTCCTCAGACAAATAGAGAAATTAAAAATTAACAAATCCCCAGACCCTGATGAACTGTTTGAGAGGGTTTTAAAGGAGTGTAAAAAGGAACTTAGCATACCTTTGGCTAATCTTTTCAATATATCACTACAAACTGGCATAGTGCCAGACAAGTGGAAAATGGCAAATGTAATACCTATTTACAAGGCAGGTGACAGGTCCTTAGCATCGAACGATAGACCAATAAGCCATACCTCCATAGTTGGTAAATTCATGGAATCAATAATTGCCGAAGCAATTCCTAGCCATCTTCAAAGGCATAAATTGATTAATGAATCTCAGCACGGTTTTACAAAGGGGCGTTCGTGTCTAACGAATTTATTAATTTTCTTCACTAAGGTATATGAGGAGGTAGATCATGGTATTGAATATGATATTGTGTATATGGACTTCACTAAGGCTTTCGATAGAGTTCCACATCAGAGGCTGTTGAGAAAACTTAAGGCACACGGAATAGGAGAATTTTTTTCCTGGGTAGAGGCATGGTTGACAAATAGGCAACAGAGAGTTTTCATAAATGGGGAGAAATCAGAATGGGGGCACGTCACAAGCGGTGTTCCACAGGGGTCAGTGTTGGGCCCCTTGTTGTTTACAATTTACATAAACGACATAGATGAGGGAATAAATAGCAAAATAAGCAAATTTGCTGATGACACCAAAATAGGCCGTCCAATTCATTCTAATGAGGACATTACAGCACTCCAGGATGATTTGAATAGACTGATGCAGTGGTCGGAGAAGTGGCAGATGCAGTTTAATATAGACAAATGCAAAGTTCTAAATGTTGGACAGGAAAATAATCATGCCACATATAAACTAAATAATGTAGATCTTAATATTACTGATTGCGAAAAGGATTTAGGAGTTCTGGTTATCAGTAATCTGAAACCAAGACAACAGTGCATAAGTGTTCGCAATAAAGCTAACAGAATCCTTGGCTTCATATCAAGAAGTATAAATAATATATGTCCTCAGGTTGTTCTTCAACTCTATATGACAAAGGATGACAAAGTTGATCCCATGTATCAGAAATTTTCCCTATGAGGATAGACTGAGGGCCCTGATTCTTCACTTTCTAGAAAGGCGTACAATTAGGGGGGATATGATTGAGGTGTATACATGGAAAACAGGAATTAATAAAGGGAATGTAAATAGCGTGCTAAAAATATCTAGCATTGACAGGACTCGCAGCAATGGTTTTAAATTGGAAAAAATCAGATTCAGGAAGGATATAGGAAAGCACTGGTTTGGTAATAGAGATGTGGATGAGTGGAACAAACTCCCGAGTACCGTCATAGAAGCTAAGACGTTGTGAGTTTTGAAAATAGGTTAGATATATACATGAGTGGGTGTGGGTATGTGTGAGTTGGACCTGACTAGCTTGTGCTACTAGGTCAGATGCAGTGCTCCTTCCTTAAGTGAATGTGAGTGACTTGACTAGGTCAAGGCATTGACTTAAGTCGGTGGGAGAATTGTAATTGCCTCGCATGGGCCAGTAGGCCTGCTGCAGTGTTCCTTCTTTCTTATGTTCTTATATTCTTGCCTAATTTAAAAATGTCAGTAATATTCCTCAAAAAAGAATCCTCGAAAACCATGAATACGATAAGAGACTTACCAACCCAAGAAAACACGCCTAGAAAGAAATCACAAGAATTCTCCACGAGACTAGTCTACTAAGGGAAATATCCCACAAAGGAACATTTAAGGAACTTACAGAGGAAAACTACCGAGACTTGATTACGACGTATAGAGAACTTGATTTGGCAGAGAGACTGTTTGAAATGAGAGGACAGGGAATGCCAGGAAGTACTTCTTCAGTAGAATTTTGGGAGTTGAATAATGTGGATGAGGAAGTGGTGGAAGCCGATTCCACACAGTTTTAATAATATATACTTTAAAACCGATGAGGCGTAGAGGTGAATACAAATAAGCACACATTCATACATTCCTAAAAACACATTCATCCCTAATGATATCCTCAAACTGGGACGACAATATGTTTACCATCTGTTATATTTAGAAAAATTATAAAATATTCTCACCACAAAAAAATGTAAAATATTAGCACACACAACTTTCCTGCACTTCCTCGCTGCTACAGTAAATTTGTATTGTCTATATGAATTCTTCTTGGATATATAATATAGTCCAAATTATCGCCCCCCCTCCCCTCCTTTTCCATGTATATAATATTTCTTCTCCATTCCTTGATGGAGATATCTTCATAAAAAATCCATTTCTCCTGTGTGTGGGATAGGCCATGCTAAGAGGTGGAGGTTCCCAAATAGTAGTAGTTCCAGCTCTGCTGGAACGAAACTCTTGAAGCTCTATGACGATGGACTTTCTACGTAAAAATTCCATTTCTCCTGTACGTGGGACTGACCATCCTAAGAGATAGTAATTCCTAAGTATTAGTAACTAAATCTCTGCTGCAACGGAACCCTTGAATCTCCAAGGGTTCCCTCATTGCTCCACTGAAGCCTCTCATTTCTACACCAGATTTATGACTCTGTCATAGCTAGATGTTGCTCCCACTATGTAACTGTCATAGCGAATATGGTAGCAGCAGACTGCTGATGTATCCAGTATCGCTAAAGAATAATAAAAAAAGTAGCTGCTGTGGCAATTATCGCCCCTTCCCTACTCCACCATTACCCCTTCCCTGGCGCCTATCATGGCAGCTTTCACCTGCCTCACCACTCACCGTCTTCACCTGATGAAGATCCTCCTCACACGTCCACTAGTTAGTCCCAATAACCCTCTCACCCCAATTAAAAAGGGAGGAGAATACAACCTGCTCCAGGGTCCTGTCCACAAATACTGATTGGATCATAAATATGGTAAACGAATTTAAAGAGAGAACTCTGACGTAACGTCTCTTAAATGGACCCAGAGACTGACAGTGACATCTGATGATTATTATTATTTTATTGAATTTCATGAAGCACTAAACCCGTGTGAGGTATTCCGCGCATGGAATGGTGAAGGCTTGATCCTCCTTCCACTAATCACGGCTTGATCTTTGACCAGACAGACTGTTGGTGATCGCCAATGATATCTGATGCCGTATATAGTCAGAGAACATTGACATAACATGGGGAAGAAGAGAGGAGATAGTGGTGGAGGAGGACAAGGAGAGAAACGAAATATGTTGGAAGAATTTGGGGGAGAGACAGAGGTGAGAAGAATATGGTGAGAGACAGATATATAGGTGGGGAAGCTATGGTGAGAAACATATAGAGGTGGGGAGGATATGATGATAGATATAACGGTGGGGAGGATATGGTGAGAGACGATATAGAGGTGGGAAGGATATGATGAGAGACTGTTGAACTTGCTTAGCTTTCCTAACAATTACCTCATAGGGGTTCAACTTGTCACCTTTACAAACATCAGAAAACAAATTTACAAAGCTCCACGGTGGCTGTGCCAACTCTTCTACCCTTTTTTCAGGAAAACTAAACATACATATTTCAAAGCCTTATACAATTTTGACGTTTCTTAAATAGTCGTTAGTTATTACAAAAACTACAGTTTTGCATAAATTTACCTTTCACAGTAACACTGGCTAATTCAGATTTCTGATACGGCTTTAAACCATTGACATGCACATTACTCTCAGTCCTTTTCTGATCGGGACTTTGGATTTTATCATTTTCGTCAGAGACCTCATCTACCATCCTGTGCAACTCACTGTATCTTGCTGTCAAACATTCTCAGGAATCGGCTCCAATCCCAACACTTCATTTCCAGCCTCCCGAGTATGTAGCACCACCGTACGTCCACAGTGGTATTCTGGTCAAACTGGCAGGCTGGTTCACGGGTGCCATCCACTTCAGACGAGTCAAACGGTCTCTGAAACCGATAAAAATTTCCGAGGGGAAAGCATCACCATCCTCACCCAGCCAATAACTTAATTATTCCAGTGGTTCCCCGCACTGTCAATGAAATAAGGGATATGCCCTCATCCTAGTCCATCTTTTACTGGGTACAAGAAACATGCAGCATCGTCTTGAGAGGCTGGTGAATCCACTCTACCCCCTACCCCTGATTCTCGGAGTGATAGACAGCGGTAAATTTATTTTTAATACTCAAGTCACCCAAAACTACATGAAAATATTTGATCTAAATTGACTAAAAAAATTCCCCAGAAATCTCAAAACCACTTTCCCTTCTCAATATTCAAATGTCCTTCCATGGAGATCTGTAAAAATTCAAAACCTGATACCAAATGACTCTGACATGACCACTTGGTCGCATGTTTTCCTTATTAGTTCAACTCTGCAAAATAAGCATTTGTTAAATTTAGGAAACACTTCCTCTGTAACAGCTAACAACTGAATAGCTTTCAGGGTGTCACCACATCCCTGGGACTCAACCAATTGCTACAGAGTCAGGGTATTCACTCCCATACCAGCACCGAGAGCCCCCTTCCCCAGACTGGGTTCCACCTGGACCGGTTCATTACTGCCCCGAGTCTCCTGCAGGCCAGATTCAAGGATCGGGCTTCCCAGGCCCAAATTGTCACCACAGTCATTAGAAGGATTACGGAAAGGCACAGAAGCTCTTTCTTTTCTCACCTGCCTAGTCACAGTACACAGTTCAGGCACAGTGGCCCTAGCTTTTTCCTCCAAAATGTTTGATTCTGGGTCCCTCCTGACAAGGGTTCTTCATTTTTGAGAAGGTCCATCACATTACTACCTAACTGAAGGTCAACACCTGTAAAAGGTATATCCTCTGTAATACCTACAGGCAGATATAACCAGACTTGTATGCAGACTCCACCCACAACCTATGAACTGGAGTCCTGATAGTGGACCCTGTAATCCCTTTTAGAAAAATGTCCAACCCAGTGTAGGTATCTTCTGACACTGGTAATACACCCTTGTGTAACAAAGTAAAAGTGATACATCTGTCCCTTAAAGACATAACACCTACCCTACCTTCATGTTGATGCAAGGCTACTGTGGACTTACTTAAAAAGACCTTCATCCGAGGGTCTAAAACAGCTGGATTACTTGGTCTACTCTGATGTAAAACTTCCATACTGGTTATAGTGTGCAGCAGCCTGGTCACTAAGCATCTTTCTGCAATATTGCAGCAGGTGGCCCTTTATATTAAAGTGCAAAAATAAGGATTAAAAGTCCCATGGAGTATGCTGGGTCCGTTGTCCTTGGGGAACCGAACTTTTCCTACCCGTTTCCTGTTTTCCTGAACCTGAAGCTCACTTACCACTTCCCTGAGCAGGTAACTGAGAAGTAGATTTAAATCCCTGGGAACCAGGATTCTGGTGATTATGAGGCTGGAAAAAATTTGGCTTAATCTTTTGAAATTTCTTACTTTTTCTGGTTGATGGAGAAAAATTATTATTAGCATATTCTGGGTGATAGCTACACCCAACTCTGAAGCAGTTAAAATCATTAAAATCCTTTTCCCCAAGAAATGCCGTAAGGTCAGGAGGTACACTATTCAAAAAGATCCTCTAGTAAAATAGGTAATTACATCCTCATAATCACCATTTCGTCAGCAGCGACATATCCTTTCCATATTCCACCAAAGATTGATCTTTCTGAAACTTTAGTCCTCTTAACCTCTGCTTATATCTATGGCAACATCTGATAAGCAAACAAACCTACATCCTTCCCTTTCTTATATGAAAAGTCATCCTCATCTAGAGAACTAACTGCTTGTAACCCTTTACCAATTAACTGGGTTTGTGCCAATGTCGCCCATTCACTGTCTGGCCACTGCTGTGACATAGCAGTTTCGTCAAATATCGAAAAAAATGATCTGGGTCTTTCTCCAAAAAATAGTGAACAAACTTTACAGCTTTATTCAAATTAAATATATATATACACTTTCTCTGCTGAGAAACAGATTGTCTTTTCTTTCTTCAGCACTAAAGATTTCTAACTCCTTTTCCTCCAGGATCTTTGTAAGTTCAATCCTTTTCAGGTCTTTTCCTTCCTTAATTGATGCTAATTTCAACTTTAAAATCTCTGCTTTAGTACTCTCATTATTAGCAGTAGGATTTGATCCAGGGGTCTTCTCCAAGATCCCTGTCAGCACTAGAATCTACTGTTGCAAGACATTTTAGATATTAAAAGAACAAACAAAACCTGCTTATTATTACAGCAGAAATTAAAAACGTAAGATAATAAACCACAATAAAGCAAAGCACAAATAAATTGTTACACAAAATTTTATTATATTCACAGAGAAATACTATCATTAAATTACTCCCTAAAAATCATTAAATTTGCACACACAAAAATCAGGCAGAAAAATAATTGTTTATTACACCGGAAAATTTTAAATTATTAATTACTGTTAAAATTTTACAGTAAATCCTCCCCTTAATCAATCCTACCTGGGAAATAAATGCCAGGTGTCATAAATTAAAAATGAGTATTGATTTTTTAGATCTTAAATTTGAATTATCACACTAAATTTGATAATTCTCCTGGACTTGGTCCCCATTTACACTCATGATAACAGGCCTTGATTACCTGAGCTTGTATTAATAATGTTACTAGTTAATTAAGACTAGGACATAGAAGAAAAAATAAACATTACACTAGGTGCCAGCGGGTCGCCATAACCGCCGTCTCGTAGTCGGCTTCTAGCCTCCTGTTAAATGTGCTATTATTTCAGAATCCTACCCGAACACACCAGCCCTACTCAAAGAACAAGGTCCATATGAACGTAAACATAAACCCACAGCCAGCCTACGACCTGAGAATTATAACAAAATCGTCCAAGGTACTAAACTCCAAGCTGGCGTCACACTACTCCACGCTCTCCCCGAGATGGTGATGCTATGACCTCACACCTCTCTAAGAACATTCAAATATGCTGACATTTATACAGTTATGGAGAATTTATTTTTTTCACAAAAAATAAAAACACCTTACATTATATACAATAATGCAGAAAGCTGCATAACATGACGTTCGACAAAGATCAATTTTAGCCCTATTGTTGTGACATAAGCAAGTTTGTCAATGGCAGTGGGATTAATTCTGACGAGGACACTAAGAGTACTACAGGAAGATCTGAATAGACTTCCTGTAGTACTCTAGTGTCGAAGTAGAAGATACAGTTTTATATGGACAAATGTAAAGTTCTTAACCTTGGAAAAGAAAATAATCCTTTTATAAACTAAATAATGTAGAATTTATTCACTGTGAATACAAAAGACGAGTTCTGGTTACCAGTAATCTAAAGCAAAGACAACAGTGCATAAGTGTTTGCAATAAAACGAATACAATTCTTAACTTCATATCAAGAATTATAAATAACAGGAGTCCTTAAGTTAGTCTTCAACTCTATATATCGTCGGTTAGGCTTCATTTAAATTATGCTGCACAGTTCTGGTCACCGTATTACAGAATAAACATCAATATGCTGGTACACGTACAGAGAAGGATGACAAAGTTGATCTCATGTATCAGGAATGTTTCCTACGAGGATAGACTGAAGGTGCTGAATCTTCACTCTCTATTAAGGCGTAAAGTTAGGGTGAATATGATTGAGGTGTATAAATGAAAAACTGGGAAAACTAAAGGGGATGTAAAGAACGTGTTAAAAATATCTAATCAAGAGAGGACTCACAACAATGGGTTCATGTTGGAAAAAAATAGATTTAGAAAGGATATAGGAAAACAATGGTTTGCAAATTGAGTTGTGGATGAGTGGAACAATCTCTCGAGTTGATTTACTAATTTACCTTGAGTAGCTTTAAAAATAGGTTATACAAGTACGTGCCTAGAATGGGCCAGTAGACTTATGTTCTATAAAGCACGAAAAGACACCATTTACGCATTTGCACCAAAAATGCAGGCATTACTATTGAAATTGAAATATTATCTGCCGTGACTTCCCAAAATCATGTTCAACTAGTCGTTTTCTTAGTCCTTATTATTCTGTTCTAACTTTTAACGAACAATGTTTATTTTCAAGTCAGCCTTCAAAATTATTAAGGAAAAGGAGAGGTTGCGATGTTATTTTCTTCCTGTCAGGTGTTCCCTAATCAACTTCAGTACTTTCCCTCCTATTGCTGCCTGCTCCTATAGAATTTCAACCAGTCTCTTGTGTGGAACTGTGTCGAAAGCCTTCTTACAGTCCAAGAAGATTCAGTCTACCCATCCCTCTCTCTCCCGTCTTACTTTTGTTACCTTGTCACAGAACTCCAATAGGTTAGTGATGAAGGCTTTCCCTTCCCTGAAGTCGTGCTGGTTGTCATGTATTAGGCCATTTCGTTCTAAGTGTTCCACAACTCTTTTCCTGATAATCTTCTCCATAACTTCACATACATGTCAGCGACACTGGTCTGTAGTTTAGTGCAGCCTGTCTCCTTTCTTAAAAGTCGGGACTACATTTGTTGTCTTCTACACCTCAGGCAGTTTCCCTTTCTCGATAAATTTATTAAAGATTGTTAGAGGCACACAGTGCGTCTGCTTCTTCTCTCAGGACCCAAGGAGATATTAACTGGGCCCACCGCTTTCGGGGTATCTAGTTTCCCTAGCAGTCTCTTGACCTCATTCTCGGTTGTGTGCAGTGTGTCCAGCACTTGCTGGTGCACCCTACCACCTCGGTTTTCTGGGAGCTTCTATGTCTCCACTGTGAATACCTCCCTGAATCTTGAGCTGAGCTCTTCACATACTTCCTGGTCGTTCTTTGTGAGCTCTCCTCCTTCCTTCCTCAACCTGATTACCTGGTCCTTGACTGTTGTTTTCCTCCTGATGTGGCTGTATAGCAACTTTATTTCATATTTGGCTTTTGATGCTATGTCATTCTCATACTGATGCTGGGCTTCTCTCCTTATCCATGCATATTCATTTCTGGCTCTTTGACTCAAATCCATGTTTTCCTGGGTCCTTTGTCTTCTATACTTTGTCCATGCTCTTGCACACTTGGGTTTGGCCTCTCCACACCTGTTGGTAAACCATGGGCTCACTCTGATCTTCCCATTGTTTTTGTTGCCTTTTGGTACGAACTTCTCTACTGACTCCTTGCACTTTGCGGTCATGTGTTCCTCTAGCTCGCTTACTCACTACACCTCATGTAGGAATTGTCTCATACTTGTGTAGTCCCCTTTTTGGAAGTTTGCCTTCTCTCGTCCTTCGTGCTGCTTCACTCTCCATTAACTCCACTAAGTCTTCGAAACTCAAGACCACTTGGTCACTAGCGCCTAGGGGTCTTTATGTGTGATGTCTTCTATGTCTGAACTGCTCAAGGTGAATACGAGGTCTAGCCTTGCTGGTTCGCCATTTCCTCTCTCTCTGTGTGAGTGTGTTAATGCATCCAGAGAACAAAGTGGTTTTAAGCAAATACAATAATGCGACTGACCGGGGATCGAAACCGTGACTTTTACCCAGCCTCCCGGGACACTGGGTAATTTTCACGACGCCTTTATCCACTAACCATACTACCAAACATCATGTACCCAGTAACACTGGGTATGCTTCCTGATGCGATCACATTCGTGGTCGTGGATACTACAAAACTAATTTCATTCTATTAGATAAAGGCGTCGTGAAATTTACCCAGTATCCCAGGAGGCTGGGTAAATGTAACGGTTCGATCCCAGTCAGTCGCAGTATTGTATTTGCATATACAAACTATATATATATATATATATATATATATATATATATATATATATATATATATATATATATATATATATACATACATACATACAGAGTAGACAGTCGTTTAACACGGTTTTCTATTGCACTTTTTGGTTATAGCACAACTGAAGAATTGTGGCATATTTTTGTTTAACACTTCGGTTAGGTTAGGTTAGGTAAGGTTCGTCAGGAAACAGGACAAGTGTTTCCTGCCCTGGTCTTAGTCAGATGATGACCCGCCGTTGGAGCTTTTGGTCATCTGACTGAGGCCTTCCGCTGGCTTACCGGTCCACCCCTTTAAAAATTATGGTCAGTTATAACCATTTCTTTTACAGAATAAAGTTTAACACTTCGTAAAATTAGTTTAACACGGTTGCGGGAGGGGATAATTTTTGACCCTCCCAGCATTCAGTTCGGTTCGTATGCGTGTAGGACGACGATACTCGGGAAGCTCGCTGTGTTTATTTACATACATATTTTCTTATTTTCATTGCCATTTGTTAAATCTGCCAAGCAATCATGGCACCCAGTAAGCATACAAGTGTTCCCACAAGTGACAAGAAAAGGTTTAAGCGTTCAAGTCTAGGAATTACGAAGAAAATCGAGATATTAGATAAGCTTAAGAGTGGCTCACGTGTGGTGGATATAGTGAGGGCCTATGGCCTTAATGAAGCGTCAGTTCGAACAAATAAAAAGAACGAGGCGAATATACGAGCTTGTGTAATGAATAACCCAAGATGTTACCTCATGAAAAGAATGACACACAGATCACAGCAAGTAAATAAAACTGAAAACTTGTTGCTTGATGGATTGAACAAAAGACAAAGAAAGGTGCACCACTTAATTTCTTCTTAATTAGGGAAAAGGCCTTACAGTTGTTTAAAGCAGTGTGTGATAAGGAAGGCCTGAAAAAGAGTGTGTTAAGCACAGGCTGGTTCCACAACTTTAAGTTGCATAATAAGTTACATAATATTAAGTTTCCTGGTAAAAGTGACTTCAGTTGATCATACAGCAGCATGTAATTTCCCTGCTGAATTGCAGGAAATTTCTGAAGGTGGCTATGAGCCACATCAAGTGTTTAATGCTGACGAGACAAGTGTTTTTGGAGAAAAATGTCAGCAAGAGAAAAGTGCACCTGGCTTCAAGGCAGCAAAGGATCGCTTCACCTTGCTACTTTGCGGTAATGCGTCAGGTGATTTCAAGTGTAAGCCCATGGTTATTTACAGCTCTAAGAATCCTCGTGCTTTGAAAGGTGTAGATAAAAACACCTTACCAGTAATTTGGATGTCAAACCAGTCAACATGGATGCCAGAGGAAATATTTATTGACTGGTTTAAGCATCACTTTATTCCTGAAGTCAAGTTTTACCTGCACAGGAACAACCTTGCATTCAAGGCTCTCTTCATTCTTGATAATTCCCGTACTCATCCACAAGCTTTGCTGGATCTGACCCCACATGTAAAAGTTGTATTTTTACCTCCAAATACAACATCTCTAATACAACCACTGGATCGAGGAGTTATTAAGTCATTCAAGTGTAACTTCTTTCACTAGTTTTTCCTTGCTTGAGTCAGGTTCAGGAAATTGTTCAGCTGGCAAGGAGATTACCAGGTGATGGTTTTGAAGATATGAATGAGCTCTTAGAAGATGATGATGATGAAGACAGGAGTCCAGAGAAAATGTTGGCAGAGCTCGATGAACATATACAAGGGAGCCACATAACAGAAGATGAAGAAGAACCTGAAGAAAAACAGTTAACATTGCAGCAGTTACGTGAGCAATTCTATGTTGCTGCTAAACTAGCAGACTTTTTCACTGAAGAGGACCCTGACAAATCTAGAAGCAGTGCTTTGAAACGGGGTCTAGACCAGCTGATGATCTCTTACCGTCAGCTGTATAAAGTACTGCAGGGTAAAAGAGCCCAGAGATCCATTACAGAATTTATGCACACTCCAATACAACCATCGACTTCAGTACCAAAACCTCTACCATCCACTTCTGCCGACAACCAACAACCATCCACCTCAGCCCAGTAGGGCCACACCATCCATATCCACTCTCTTCACAATCATCCACAAACACCATTACCCACAATTTAAGGTAAGAAATACTATTATTTGTATTGCTTTTGTAGTCTTAAGCAGTAATATATCACAATGCACTTCAATTACATATTCACTTTTATTTTGTAAGATCTGGAGATCTAAAAAAAATTTTTTTTTTGGCTTTTTGGGGCTTCCATAAGTTCTTCAGTTTGTCTAACACAGTTTTGAATAACACGGCGTTTTTCAGGAACTTAACTACCATGTTAAACGACGGTTTAATATATATATATATATATATATATATATATATATATATATATATATATATATATATGTGTATATATATATGCTAGAGTGTGTAGGAGAGAGGGAGATTATTTCCCAGTAAAAGTAAGCCTTAGACAAGGATGTGTGATGTGACCGTGGTTGTTCAATAAATTTATAGATGGGGTTGTAAGAGAAGTGAATGCAGGGTCTTGGCGAGAGGTGTGGGGTTAAAAGATAAAGAATCAAATACAAAGTGGGAGTTGTCACAGTTGCTTTTTGCTGATGACACTGTGCTTTTGGGAGATTCTGAAGAGAAGTTGCAGAGGTTGGTGGATGAATTTGGTAGGGTATGTAAAAGAAAATTGAAAGTGAATATAGTAAAGAGTAAGGTGATGAGGATAACAAAAAGATTAGGTGACGAAAGATTGGATATCAGATTGGAGGGAGAGAGTATGGAGGAGGTGAATGTATTCAGATATTTAGGAGTGGACGTGTCAGCAGATGGGTCTATGAAGGATGAGGTGAATCATAGAATTGATGAGGGGAAAAGGGTGACTGGTGCACTTCGGAGTCTGTGGAGACATAGAACTTTGTCCATGGAATTAAAGAGGGGAATGTATGAGAGCATAGTCATACCAACACTCTTACATGGGTGTGAAGCATGGGTAATGAATGTTGCAACGAGGAGAAGGCTGGAGACAGTGATGTCAAGTCTGAGGTCAATGTGTGGTGTGAATATAATGCAGAAAATTCGTAGTTTGGAAATTAGGAGGAGGTGCGGGATTACCAAAACTATTATCCAGAGGGCTGAGAAGGGGTTGTTGAGGTGGTTTGGACATGTAGAGAGAATGGAACGAAACAGAATGACTTCCAGAGTGTATAAATCTGTAGTGGAGGGAAGGCGGGATAGGGGTCGGCCTAGGAAAGGAAGGAGGGAGGGGGTAAAGGAGGTTTTGTGTGCGAGGGGCTTGGACTTCTAGCAAGCATGCGTGAGCGTATTTGATAAGAGTAAATGGAGACAAATGGTTTTTAATACTTGACGTGCTGTTGAAGTGTGAGCTCACGCTAGACGTTGATCTAAGGCAGCCATCTTTCAGGCAGGAGGCTTACAGCTTTTCATCTCATCCCCTGCATGCATCGACACAACTAGAGATTTTTACAATGCTAGGAATTTTCAAGAACAGGCGAAATAGTTGTGTCGATGCATGCAGGGGATGAGATGAAAAGCTGTAAGCCACCTGCCTGAAAGCTGGCTGCCTTGGATCAACGTCTAGCGTGAACTGGGCGCCAAGGTATTGGACCAGTGTGGTACGGTCGGTAAAGCACTGCGTACCTTGTTGCAAGGTTCGTAGGTTCGAGTCTCCTACGGCCAGACATCAGTGTTTGTGAATATTTCGCCTGTTCTTGCGAATTCCTAGCATATATATATATATATATATATATATATATATATATATATATATATATATATATATATATATATATATATATATATATATATAAACACACTAGCTGTGTCCCACCTAAGCAGGGTGAGTCAAAGAGAAACACTTTCACCATCATTCACACCACTGTCTTGCAATAGGCGCGCCGATACGTCAGTTTAGATGTCACTCTTAACAGCAAATATATCAGGCCTCTCCTTCAGAGAGTAGGCACTGTACTTTCCTCTCCAGGACTCAAGTCCGGTTAACCGTTTTCCCTGAATTCCTCCACAAAATATTACCCTTCTCACACTCAAACAGCTCGTCAACTCCCAACAACCATCCCTCTCCGCCCCACCACGTACCCCTCTCTACCCTAGCACGTACTACAAAGCCTGACCCATTTATCGACCAATTCCAGTTCACCTCTTTTCAGCTGAAAGTCCCTGGATCATACTAGTAAGCGAGACAAATGGGATCATACTTCTGACTAGTAGGCGAGACAAATGGGATCATACTTCTGACTAGTAGGCGAGACAAATGGGATCATACTTCTGACTAGTAGGCGAGACAAATGGGATCATACTTCTGACTAGTAGGCGAGACAAATGGGATCATACTTCTGACTAGTAGGCGAGACAAATGGGATCATACTTCTGATTAGTAGGCGAGACAAATGGGATCATACTTCTGACTAGTAGGCGAGACAAATGGGATCATACTACTGACTAGTAGGCGAGACAAATGGGCAAATTTTCTCACACATATTGTTTCTGTTCGTCTTGCAGTAAGAATATAGCATGGAGGTACTCGTATCCTAGGGAAGGGAAACTAATGATCCCAATGTAAATAAGATGCACTGACTGGCATTCGTAGGTTATAATTGATTAGTAGACCCCCTCCTGCGAAAAATTCTTCTTCTACTCCTCCTCCTCTTCCTCTTTATTTTATTCTTCTTCCTCCTGTTTCGCCTGTACCTCCTCCTCCTGCTCAACTAAACACCCGGATAGCAGGAGTTCACTGTTCTTAATGACGGTGTGGAGCAATTCAGAAACCAACTAGAAGCGGATCTTAATTGCCTAATAAATGAATCGTGATTGGACATCAGCATAATAGGTGGCCAGGACCGGGTGTGGCAGGTGGACGGCCTCAGAGACAAGTGATTTGATTGACAGAATTATACACGTCCCTCATGTAATTTGGGTCGAAAGTCGTGTGGCATAATGGGTGTTCTCTGATGGGAAATCCAGAGAATTCGTGTGTTCATCATTAAAGACGATCCACATGAATAATGTTGATGAAATAAAGTCGCAATAAGATAACATATTAATGAAAATAAGACACCAGACATTTTATTATTTTTATTTATTAACACATTGGCCGTTTCCCACCAAGGCAGGGTGGTCCGAAAAAAAAACTTTCATCATTCTCTCCATCACTGTCTTGCCAGAGGCATGCTTACACTACAGTTATAAAACTGCAACATTAACACCCCTTCAGAGTGTCGGCACTGTACTTCCCATCTCCAGGACTCAAGTCCGGCCTGCCAGTTTCCCTGAATCCCCTCATAAATGTTACCTTGCTTATACTCCAACAGCACGTCAAGTTCTAAAATCCATTTGTCTCCATTCGCTCCTATTTAACACGCTCACGCATGCTTGCTGGAAGTAAAGCACCTCACACACAAAACTTCCTTGACCCCTCCCTCCAACCTTTCCACAGCCGACCCCTACCCCGCCTTCCCTCCACTACAGATTTATACACTTTCGAAATCATTCTATTTCATTCCACCCTCTCTACATGTCCGAATTCCACCTCAGCTCTCTTTGGTAATCTCACAATTCCTCCTAATTTTCAAACTACGGATTCTCTGCATTATATTCACACCACACATTATCCTCAGATATAACATCAACACTGCCTCCAGCCTTCTCCTTGATGCAACATTCACCATCCATGCTTCACATCCATATAAAAGCGTTGGTATAACTATACTCTCCTACATTTCCCCTTTGCTTCCATGGATAATGTTCTTTGTCTCCTCAGTGCACCACTCACCTTTTTCCCTCGTGAATTCTATGATTCACTTCATCTTTCATAGACCCATCTCCTGACACGTCCACTTCCAAATATCTGAATACATTCACCTCCTCCATACTCTCTCCCTCCAATCTGATATACAATCTTTCGTTACCTAATTTTTTTATCCTCCTCACCCTACATTTTCGTACATTCACTTTTAATTTCCTTCTTTTACATACATTACCAAACTCATCCACCAACCCCTGCAACTTCTCTTCAGAATTTCCCAAAAGCACAGTGTCATCAACAAAGAGCAACTGTAACAACTCCCACTTTGTGTTGGATTCTTTATCTTTTAATCCCACACCTCTTGCCAACACCCGAGCATTCACTTCTTTTACCAGACCTATTAAGCAAATTTCCTAAATGTGTTTGCAACAGATAAGTGAACTGTAGATATTAATCCAGACGTACTCCTGTAAAGTCTTTTGGGGTCTAGTTCCTAGGCTTTTCTTGTAGCCATATGCTCTTGCGACATGCTCTTGTGTAGCCCATATCTACAGGATGGATATGGGCTGCACAATAAACTAGCCGTTACTGTTAAATTTATGGACCCTGGAGAGTTATAGTCCCTGGCGATTGAGAAGAATGACATGATCTTCATTAAGTAATTTTCTCTCTCTCAGTTCTAAAATTGATGACCCATGCAAGTGGTACGACGTTCCGATCTCTAGAGCTCAGGATCACTATTGTACACTTGACGAGGGTAAGATCTATTAGCAGCATACTCGACCAATTTTTAGTATGCTACGTCTCCCCCTCACCCCTCAAGATGTGACCTGCCTACACCAAGGGCAGCAGGTGTAATATTTCCTCAGCCTGAGAATTAAACCCTGGTCCTATAGTTTGTGAACTAAATGCACTACCACATAAACATCCATAAATACTACAGGTTTCCTTTATTCCCTATTATATGTATTAAAGTGTCCTTCACTTAATTAAAAACATACATTACCAGCAAGTTGAATAAGACATGAATAATATTTAGACGTTTCGCTTGCATACTGCCTGCAGTATGATAGGTGATGTAATGGTGATATGTCTCTCTAGTGATCCTAGTCCAGGATCTCGCATGAGGTCCTGGACTGACCATTACTATTCTCCTCTAGTAAAACATCCGTTGCACATGTGTTTTACTTATCACCTTATTATGTGAGATCCGATTTTTACGGCTTGGACAAGTCAGTTAGCGGAGGCCAAAGAGGCGTTCACTAGACCTACTCCAGGGGGCAGCTGAAAGTTTTCAGGGAAGTGTTTCTATTGGTCGAGGGCTTCCAGGGATGGAAACTGTTTTAATTAGGAACAGAGGTTTCCATTTCCAAGGAGGGGGGGGGAACATTTCTCCATGGGAGGGAAAGTTTTTCTAGTGCTGCAGAGGTTTTCATGATAGGGCTAGGGTTTCCAGGGAGGTAGAGGCTTGTGTAAGAGGATAAGAGTTTCAAGGGAAAGGACATGGGTTTCTATAGAGAGGCAAGGGCTTCCATAGAGAGCCAAGTGTTTCCAAATAGAGCCAAGGGTTTCCAAATAGAGCTAAAGGTTTCCAAACAGACATAAGGATTTCTAAATAGGTTGGCTTGCAAGAGATTTCAGGATGGCATGGCAATAGGCAAGCCATCAACGATGTTTTCTTCAACACAGATCTAATTCAGATTAAACAACTGCACCTCCTTCTCCCCCTTGACTTCTCTCATAGATGACGGTGGAACACTTGAACGATGTCTCTACTGAAGACCTCCGTCATATGAACATAGGCCCAATTTTTAAATGGGTTCATCTTCTCCCTAATATTGCTGTATACCTGAAGCTCTCGCTTCACACGGTGAGGATCCGGGTTCGATTCCCGGCGAAGGGATGGGTACCTGGGTGTTAGTCGACTGGTGTGGGTCGCATCCTGGGACAAAACTGACCTAATTTGCCCGAAATGCTCTGCATAACAAGGGGCTTTCTATATAGTAGTATGTCATTGATGTCAGCTAGGCCTGTATACCATGTACTTGTAGTAAATAAAAATGTTATATTATAAAGAAACATTTTTGGTTGGTCTTCGATTCGTTTTGCAACATTAATTTCATAATCCCTTTTGGCTTTTCTTAATCTATTTTTATTTATATTTTTAATTGATTATATTGATTCGTTAAGTGTCCCTCTCCACTTTTGATTCGCCTGTAAATGCCTCTCTTTTGACCTATGAGATGTTTAATCTATTATTTATCTAATTAATCTAATTTTCCTATTTGGAATATATGTTGCTTGGGCAGCCTGAATCATAGTTTGAAAAATGTCATATTGGCAACCATCACCACCTACCTGACCCACAGGATAATCACTTGTCAAGTCACACCAGTCGACTCCACCAGCTAATCTCTCAGCCCCACAAAAAAACGGCTTCACGAAAATCAGACTTTGACTTGACTGCAGTTATTAAGGTAATTTCCTGATAATATATAGAAAGTGAGTGATTTGTGATCGCTTTCCCCAAGCTCATCAATAACCTCAAGATTATTATTTAGTGATTCATTATTAGCAAAAACCAAGTCAAGCAGATTATTTCCTTTTTTTTTTTTTTTTAAACACACAGTGTTTTAAAGAAAGAATCTCGAGTTATAACAAAAATGTCGCTAGACTCAAGATTTCTTGTCAAATTGCTCCAACCAATTTTCTTGAAGTTAAAATCTCTCATTAGAACAACATTTTTTCATCTAGATTAGTCCCATAGAAGTTTACCATGGTCCCTTTGATGTAAATTATACCCAAGATTAGATTTTCATGTCCCTTAAGAAAATGTAGCCAAATACATTGAGTGTCAATCCGACGTAGGAAACTGAAACTTATAATGACGTTTCGGTCCGATTTGGACTACTGGCCAGTCACACAAAAGCGCGAAGGGTTTGACTGATTGACTGGTTCGTCAGGAACTGCGTCATGGCAAGGCTCTTAATCCTAAGATGACTCTTCTGAGGATCTCAAAGATATCTTTGAGAATCTGATGTTGTTAGATACGACGTCTTTACTTGTGGAGTAGATGTCGATCTAATTCAGTTGTTCTGTGGCTGTGATCAAGGTCTTGCTATTCCCTGTGTGTTCCACTACAAAACTTTTTATGGACTACAGTCAGCTGAGGCCATCAGGCCTCCCATTTCTGCCATGTGTTGGGTGATCGGGTACATATGTAAATAAACACCTGGACTCTGTTTTGTCCATCATGCATATATTCATGAAGATCTTTACAATAGTTTTGAATATTTCTTTGTTTTCTACAAAGTCTATCAGGTCGCACATGACCTTGGTGAAGGAAGTGATTATCGACATCATTTGATGGCTCAGGGGTAATACTCTGTTTCTAAGGCTACAGTGCTCGTCACTGGTGGCTGTGGTGGTGTTAGGGTAGACGCGTTGATGGTAGTCTGTTCCTGCAGCATTGGGACTGCTGGCTACAATTGTATCAGACACAGCAACATCTTGGGATCTTGATACGGGAAATTCTTCAATGTTTGTCTGACTTATAGGCACGACCTACTTACACTAATGGATTTTTTTTCAATGGTGACTGAATCTCCTGCAGGTTCAACTCACCTGTCTGCAGTATATTAGCCACTTTTCTGCACATATCCTATACCTTTTCAAGATTGATGGCCTGAACGCATCGACTCTAGGCTGAAGGACTAATTGTCTCGAACTCCTCATCTTTTACCGTTCTTCTCTGAATGGGACTGAAGAAGCCACTGGCTGGCGTAACGTTTCCACATTGAAGATTTGGAAATGTTACGTAAGTGACTCATTTTTCAACTTGTTTGTTTTCTAAATAATTTACGTCATTTGATGTCTTTATTCTTTGGTTACATGACTATTCTCTTCCAACTATTTATCGATACTCTTAACAATCTTGCTCCTTCCATCAAGTTAAAAACTGAATGTTAATCTAACTCTGTTTCCTTTATTTTATGCGGCTGCCCATCGCTCGGCGACAGGTTTTTATTTTTCTGTTTATCGTAAACAGATACACAGAGGTGTAAACATTCAGTGACTACTTTTTTTTTTACCATGCGTATTCTGTCAAGAAAAGTGTTCTTGTTTCTCTCTTTCTCCGTGCCCTCCCCATCTGTGACCTTCAGTTTCTCGACTCAGAAATTTCCACCCATAACAAAAATGTCGCTAGACTAAAGATTTCCTGTCAAATTGCTCCAGCCTTTCCCATTTCCTACCATTCCCATTTCATAAACTCTGCATACATGCTAAAAGGACTTTCTTCTCTTTCAAACTCTTCTCCTTTGAAGTCAACTATCTTTACCTTCCCTATTCTGGAGTCTACTCCATTTCCTGTGCCAGTAATTTGGAGAAATTGGCCTCTCTTCCTGACAGAATAAAAGAGTATAAAAGAAGTGATAGCCTTGCCGATACTAACAATGTCCTTTTCTTTCTTGTTAGAGATCACAGTTATGCTATTAACTTGTCCTCTGTGAAATCTGTCTTCCCTTCGTCTAGCCTTCACAGACACCGTCTTGGTAATGCGTCCTTTATACATAACATTCCTAACACGAATCTTAGTTGTGACTTTGCCTCTGTAGATGCCTTCCTTTGTCATTGAAACGTCAAATACTCCAAACTTCAGAACATTCGTGATTTGACCTGATCTCTATCTCCTTCTCTCCTTACTTTTTCATCTTTTCTATATTTTCTTTACCTTCTTGTCTTCAGCCTAGGTGGGTTCTGTCCTATGGGAGCTTTGTCCCGAAGAGATTTTGTGCTAACCTCATAGGTCATTAGCTCTCCTGCAGTGCTTCTCAGGTCTCTTGTCCCTATAGATTACCTCCACAATTACTCCACTACTTCTATTACAACTTCTACTACTACTGTTACTACTACTACTACTATTTTAATAGTATTTTTATCATTGCTTGGTGAGAACCATGCTATATGTGCACTCTTCCTTGATGAATTACGGACTGAAAATTCCACAAGCTTTGAGGAATCCTGTAATTACTCCTCTTTTAGTCCACTTTGTAAACCATTTATTTCCCCTCCTATAGTTCCGTTGTCATGGCGAGAGAAGAAATGGAAAAAGTTGTTCTTGTAAGAATGTTTGCGGTAAATTCTAAACGAGAATCTGCTTTCATCTGTGAGTTATAATAGAAAAGATAGTTGGTTGTCCTCTTGCGTAAACCTAATAGTATTTTTCAGAGTGTTGATGGCATTTAGGCTGTCACTCACTTCGAGACTTTTGGTTGCCATGCTTAAAATATCGTCCATCTACCATATCCAAGTAACTTATCCGGAGATGGTATTTAGAATCCCGTGGATTATAAGTCCTCCTTATTTAAATTGGCCCGGATCGTACCGAGGGGTGAGTCCATGGTTAGCCTGACCAGTTGCACGTATTCACTCCCTTCAAAACTAACGAACCCATAATTCGACCAGGTCTCCGAAATCTTGGCAAGGCACAGGCAACTCTATCTCATATAACACATAAACAGACCCATACTGACCTTATCCTTCTCACTCAGATATTTGTCCAGCTTAATTTTTTAAAGTTACATCTGACCACCCGCCCCGGGTGCCCTTTACATTCTGAGATTTTTCTCAATGATGTATGTACTTAATAAAACCCACTGGCTAGGGAAACGTTGTACCAATACGCACTCTACTGCATTAAGTGTCTACATACATAAAATATCGTTGTATAATATATAGGAACGTCCTTGCTTCTACAGTCATGCAATCTACAAGTTATTAAGCTCGTTGTGATTTCGGCAGCTGCATCAAGTTTCTCTTCATCATAAATTCTAATTAAAGGTAAGTACCTTAATACTCTGAGAGAAAATGTGCTCTATTTACACTTGAATTCATATACCACAACATAACGTTAATATGCATCGCGTGTAAGCGAGAAAACACTAATTGTGAGGTGTGAGTGTGCATGTGTATGTACGTGTGAGTGTGCATGTGTATGTACGTGTGAGTGTGCATGTGTATGTACGTGTGAGTGTGCATGTGTATGTACGTGTGAGTGTGCATATGTATGTACGTGTGAGTGTGCATGTGTATGTACGTGTGAGTGTGCATGTGTATGTACGTGTGAGTGTGCATGTGTATGTACGTGTGAGTGTGCATGTGTATGTACGTGTGAGTGTGCATGTGTATGTACGTGTGAGTGTGCATGTGTATGTACGTGTGAGTGTGCATGTGTATGTACGTGAGTGTGCATGTGTGTATGCATGTACATGTAAGTGTCAGTGTGCGTGTGTGTGTGTGTGTGTGTGTATCTGTGTGTGTGTGTGTGTGTGTGTGTGTTAGTTACCATTTTGTCCTAGGTACATGTCGATTAGACACTAGGCCTGTTGTATGTATGTGTGTGTGTGTGTGTGTGTGTGTGTGTGTGTGTGTGTGTGTGTGGCGCGCGTCTGTGTCTATGTATGAAGGAACATCCATATGTTTGTTTATTCATCAGTTTGCATTAAATTGCGCTTGCTAGGATCAGGCTCTAGTTCCTGAGACCTTGACTGGTATAAAAACTCCAGAACCTTCTTGGCTTGATAATTAGAACTGATAATTAGAACTGTTGCTCCTTGGATTGAAGAAGAGACCACGTGCTACTCTTGCACAGGCATTATAACACTGCTAGTACGACCCAGTACGAACTAGTACGATCTAGTATGACCCAATACTACCTAGTACAGCCACTACAATGAAGAAATTCCTTACTGTATACATCTAGAACATTTGAGTTATCGGTTATTTGTATCATATTTGTCAGAGTGTCCTTAAAAGGGTCTATCTAGTATGCTGTGACCATGGCCCTCAATCTTCCTCTATTTTGATGTGAGGTTTAGATCTCCTAGTTTATCTTAGCTCAAACCACTAATTCTTTTTAATATTCTTGTACTTAACAATTAACAAGGTGAGGATCCCAGTGTACACACACACACACACACACACACACAATATATATATATTACTCTCTCTCTCTGTATGTATATATATATATATATATATATATATATATATATATTAAAAAAAAAAATTTTTTTTTATAAGTGCCGAATAGGTAAAACTGGTTAATTATCCAAAGAACATTTAAAATTAAGTCGTTTCTAAAAAAAATTTCTTATACGTTTGAAGATATATTTTTTTCATTTATGTTAATGCAAAAATTAATAATTTTGTATCAAAATAACCTTAGACAACTTACCTAACCTTATTATGACAAGTGCAATTTAATTTAGCCTAATCCAGCTAAATATATTTTAGATAATTTAGAATAATTTAATAATAAACAAACAAAATGAAATAAAAAAAAAATCGTTAGGTTCAGAATGATTTTTTTTTTAATTATTGAATACACAAATTTTCGCTTGCCTTATTGAGCAAGAAGAGCGTTGCTATTTAAGACAAAATCGAAAGTTTTACCTATTCGGCCTATTTAATATATATATATATATATATATATATATATATATATATATATATATATATATATATATATATATATATATATATATATAACATTCAGGTTTATTACATAACATTTTACCATATTTCATGTAGCATTCTCATGAAATCTTGTAAAATTCTTTCCTCCATTCTGGTAATTCGTAGAGTAATTGAAATTTTCATAACAAAAGCAAGCTAATTCTGTATAAGAGTCGTGGTGAACACGCACAGCAAAGTGCACCGTCGTATGCAGAGCACAAGTAAAATTACCTTCCCCTAATATAAAAAAATAGAAAAAAACATTGCACCTGATAAAAATTACATCAAAATTTAATTAATTTTTTAACAAATGGCTCTTTTATTTTTATGTGACGTACACTCAAATATTTTTGATGATGATACTTGTTATACTTTTGTGTCTATGTTGATATGTGTATTTCATTGCATTATAAATCCTTGACTTACCCATTGTATATCACCCTCTAGGATGCTAACCCTCAGGTGTTGTTATCCATTGCTACGTGAACACGGGCAGCCGAAGTAAGGAAAATGTTCATACTTTGCGTCCATACCATGAATCGAGCCTTGGCTATTTCGGATCTGAGTCGAACGTTTATACTACTAAACCACTGTTCTTGAATATCTGAGGTGTGTGTCTGAGGTGTGTCTGAGGCGTGTGTATGAGGTGTGTGTATGAGGGCCGTGTATGAGGTGCGTGTATGAGGTGTGTGTCTGAGGTGTGTGTCTGAGGTGTGAGTCTGAGGTGTGTGTGTATGAGGTGTGTGTGTATGAGGTGTGTGTCTGAGGTGTGTGTATGAGGTGTGTGTATGAGGTGTGTGTATGAGGTGTGTGTATGAGGTGTGTGTATGAGGTATGTGTCTGAGGTGTGTGTCTGAGGTGTGTGTCTGAGGTGTGTGTATGAGGTGTGTGTCTGAGGTGTGTGTATGTGTTAAGGTGCCCCGTGGCCTGATCGCTAAAGCTCTCGCTTCACACGGCGAGGGTCCGCGTTCGATTCCCAGCTCGGGTAGAAACATTGGGCGTGTTTCTTTACACCGGTTGTCTATGTTCACCCATCAGTAAAATGGGTACCTGGGAGTTAGTCGACTGGTGTGGGTCGCATCCTGGGACAAGGACCTAATTTGCCCGAAATGCTCTGCATAACAAGGGACTTTCTATATAGTAGTATGTCATTGATGTCAGCTAGGCCTGTATACCTTGTACATGTACTTGTAGTAAACAAAGATATTATTATTATTATTATTATTATTATTATTATTATTATTATTATATGATGTGTGTGTATGAGGTGTGTGTATGAGGTGTGTGTATGAGGTGCGTGTATGAGGTGTGTGTCTGAGGTGTGTGTGTATGAGGTGTGTGTCTGAGGTGTGTGTATGAGGTGTGTGTATGAGGTGTGTGTGTATGAGGTGTGTGTTTATGAGGTGTGTGTGTATGAGGTGTGTGTATGAGGTGTGTATGAGGTGTGTGTATGAGGTGTGTGTATGAGGTGTGTGTATGAGGTGTGTCTGAGGTGTGTGTATTAGGTGTGTGTATGAGGTGTGTGTATGAGGTACGTGTATGGGGTGTGTGTCTGAGGTGTGTGTGTATGAGGTGTGTGTATGAGGTGTGTGTCTGAGGTGTGTGTCTGAGGTGTGTGTTTGAGGTGTGTGTCTGAGGTGTGTGTATGAGGTGCGTGTATGAGGTGTGTCTCTGAGGTGTGTGTCTGAGGTGTGTATCTGACGTGTGTGTCTGAGGTCTACCTGCCTGGAGTCTACCTGGAGGGTATTTCGGGAAGGAATGTCCCCGCAGCCCGGTCCACAACCAGGCCTCCAGGTAGATCAGGGCCAGATTAACCAGGCTGTTACTGCTGGTCGCACGTAGTCCAACGTACGAACCACAGCCCGACTGATCCGGCACCGACTTTAAGTATCTGTCCAGCTCCCTCTTGAAGGCAGTCAGGGGCCTATTGGTAATTCCCCTTATGCATGGTGGGAGGCTGTTGAACAGTCTTGGGCCCCGGACACTTATGGTGTTTTCTCTAAGTTTACCAATGGCGCCGCCTGCCCTGTTTTTTACTTTCGTAGGGAGTGTGGACCCCTGGACACACGTGAGAGTTTGGGTGTGAGTGGACACATGGTCAGATTAAACGAACTTTGGGACGAGTGTGGACCCCTGGCTCTTATCAATCAGTTATGCATCAAAAGTATGCGTTAAATATACATTAGTATTCTGGGATGATGGCGTACCACCTAGCAGAAACGAGCACTTTGTAGGAGTCTGATCCTGCAATATGAGAAGACTTTGAGAAGGGAAACTGGGGTGGGAAGAAAAATTATACTCCATTCTATGATCTTGGAGTCGTCGAGGAATTTGAACACAAAGTACAGCTTTGAAGTTTGCTGGAGATTTAGTAGGCATAACACAACACTCTAAGGATCATGACCACATATTTGAAGCGACATCAAGCATGGTAGGGCTACCAGAGCAAAAGGAATCACACAAATATCATTATAACTCTGAAGTAGTAGTAAATAGAGAGTATATTGCAATAAACAAATTAAGAATTGAACCTAAATGTCCTGGAAATTAATTTTCATTTAATGGAACTGAATTTATTAATATTTCATCTAAGATTGATTTCAGTGGATGAATTAAAAAAAGTCTAGTGAACTTCATGCTCTTGGAATCAGATTGTATGATGAGTTCAAAACGCAGACTCAATTCTGAATCTAACACCATGAATTTATGGGATCTTATCAAGAAGAGCAAACTAAATCTATGTTTCAGCGCCAAATAAAAAAATGAATATGGCTGGCAGTGTTAATAAGATAGGAACGAATAAATCAATTTGTCCGTGTACTTGCTGTTAGCATTCACAATGTCCGTGTACTTGCTGTTAGCATTCACAACCCGGACAGAGGAAAATGAAACTTATGACAATGTTTCGGTAAGACTTGAACCATTAATTAATTACTTGTGTAATGTTTCAGTCTTTTTAATCTTTGTTGTAAGCAGATCACAGCGTCAAGTAGATTTATGAGACAATTAGCGTTATTTGAATTCTTTTCTGTACCACTATCACTGCTTAATGATGATGGAACTATGAATCTTTGCCTTCATAAAAGCAAACTTATCCAAATTTTCAATTGATCCCATCACCACCACAATGCAAGAGTGCAATAACAAACAAATTCTGGAACAAAAATTACCAATATTCCTCATGAAAGAATTTTCTCTGTTGATGTTGTGGCAGAGATACAAACTTTGGATTAGTTAGAAAGCATTCAAAGATGCAGAGATCTTGCTAGAGTATTCACAAAAAATCAAAGGAAATACTAGGAATATAATGAGAAAACTCAATCAGCAGTATGAAAATACAATGAGGATCAGGACTAGCTATTTTCACATTAGCTCCGATGATGAATTAGCTGGTTATCTACCTCAAAATATGCTTCAGTATGCACAAATGAGCAAAAAAAAAAAAGTCTTGGTAGTGGCGTGGCGCACAGAAATGGTCACCTTACATAGTTCTTTGGAACTGTCTTGTAGTAAACAAGAAGCGGCACTCACCAAGATCCTTCTTCATGCCTTCAACGATAGAATAAAAAAGAGCTGCAGAACTATGTATATTTACACAAGAAACAGATGTTCTGATTCTTGTTATATGAAGTTATTTTAAACTTCCAAACTATCTTGCTTTGTGCCTACTTCTAAAAAGATTATTTTAATTGCAGAAATATTCCCATCACTAAGATCTTTGCATTTCACCCTTTGTCTGGATCTGATTGCACAGGTATTTTGTCAAAGAAAATTGAAATTTAAAAACTGGAAAACCTTCATTACAGCAAATAAAGACTCCGTTTTGGCATTTAATTCACCTACGAACACAATAACAATTTCCTGAACTTGTAATGGAAAAACTGAAAGCATTAATTTGCAAAGTGTAACAGCCTAGAACTAGCATAATTAAACTTACAGAGAGGAGGGGGGGTGAATATTTCCTAAGATATATATGAGCTGGGAAAATTTACAGTTTACAAGCAGTGTTTTCTTACCTTCAATAAAGAGAGTAAACTATCAGTCATGATAAAGAGCCAAGATAAAGACCCACGTCTGACAAGTCTATCACCAAGTGGATATAGATGGAATATGGATGGATAAAACTGAGCAATTTTTACAGAAAATTAATAATTTCTTATTAAAAAAAAGGCATGTCTTAGGTCAAAATTTACAGTTCTAATAATCTATTATTTTTGCTAAAATTGAACAGTAGCATAAAATAAACTATTTATAACAAATAAAATGGTTCTTATAAAAATGGAAAGAAATTCAGCTCTTTCAAAATGGGTAGGTTCTAAAAAAAAGTTTTTTAAAAATGTACTGTTTAAAAAACGAATTTTGCAAAAACTGGACCGATTTTTACCCAAAACTTTTCAGATTTTAAGGATGGATTATTTCTTATTAGATTAATTTGCTTCTTAATAAGAATTTATTGGTTCTTAACAAAAAGTGGTTTGCTTCCTAATATAATAGTCAGGAATTGAAGAAAAATATTCATCCTTTATCAATTCGTCTGATCATGCGGAAAACGATTTAGATTTTACAAAAAACTAGTTGGGCTTTTATTAAAAAACTATTAAGTTTTAAAAACTGAACCAAAAATATACAGGTTCTTAAAAAAATGGGTCTTACAATGTAAACGATTTTGCAAAAAAATCAACCGTTCCCAAAAACGGCCTGTTTTTCACATAGAAGGTGAGGAGGGAGCAGCTTTCTTGTCGGAAACTGCTCTATCATCCGAATTACTGAAGTTTAATCATAGTAACAGTCCCCTCAAAGTATTTATGACGAAAATATTTTTATTCCAACGTTAACCTTGCTCTTATAAGCTAGGACTATTCAATGAATCAAAATTAAGTTCTAATTTGCAAGACTTGTTAAAATTTAAAAATCTTGAAGGTGATAGAGACAGGTCGAAGCCAGCGGTACCGTGGAGCCCAAGTAAATATATTCTCTTTGGACTGATTTAAATACTATGCATGTTTCATAAAGCTGTTAAAATGTACTTATATACTGTACCCAGAGGGGCCAGTCCGTGAACCCTCTACTGAAAATATCAAACGTGTAATTTCCACTTTGGCAGGTCAATATGTTTAAAAATAGATGAATTAAAGCTAAATTTATCTAACCTAGAATAATTAATAATCAAGAGAAGTTTTCGGCAGTCACTTGCCATGTTCCTGCAGTTAATATTCAGTTATAAACTCGACTTAGATCGTTCATAAACTGGTAAAGTGTAGTATGTTGGCTCAACGATTGTGTTGTTAGAACTGTTTGTGTGGAACTGTCTCTGCAAGGCTGGTTGTACCAGAGGACTGACTGTGCAGGGCTGGTTGTGCATGGGTACTGGTTGTGCAGGGGGACTGGTTGTGCAGGGGGACTGGTTGTGCAGGGGGACTGGTTGTGCAGGGGGACTGGTTGTGCAGGGGGACTGGTTGTGCAGGAATACTGGTTGTGCAAGGAAACTGGTTGTGGACGGGTACTGGTTGTTCAGAGGAAGTGGTTGTGCAGGGGGACTTGTTATGCAGAGGGACTGGTTGTGCAGGAATGGTTGTGTAGGTGTACTGCTTGTGCAGGAAGACTGGTTGCATAGGGGGATTTGTTGTGCAGGGGGAATGGTTGTGCAGGGGGACTGCTTGTGCAGAGGGACTGCTTGTGCAGGGGGACTACTTGTGCAGGGGGAATGGTTGTGAAGGGGGACTACTTGTGAAGGGGGACTACTTGTGCAGAGGAATGGTTGTGAAGGGGGACTACTTGTGCAGGGAGGAAGAGTCCAGCGTCACAACAGCTGTACACTATAGGTGGCTGCTGCTCTTGCATTTAGGCCGGCAACCATTAAAAGTATATTGTCTTAGTTTACAACCCTGGGAGCCCGCGACTGTCTCCACCAGCCCGACTCTGATGGTCCAACTCCCACATGTGTCTGATAGACTGGTTCCCAAAGCTTGTGTCTAATAGAGTAACTCACAGAGCTTGAGTCCACACAGCGTGTGATAGGTTGACTTACACAACGTGTGTGTGATAGGTTGACTTACACAGTGTGTGTGATAGGTTGACTTACACAGTGTGTGTGATAAGTTGACTTACACAGTGTGTGTGATAAGTTGACTTACACAGCTTGTGCCAAACAGTTACTGCTAGCAGCGGTAAGATTTTCTCGTATCAAACCACAGTATATATATATATATATATTTGTATGTGTGTGTGTGTGTGTGTGTGTGTGGGTATATGTATATATATATATATGTATGTATATATATACATATGTACATATAAAATCTTTTATATAATAACCATATCCTCGCTAGCCAAATCGGAACAACTGTTAAAGACAACTAAATACTTCGAGAAATTATAGAGAAGCTAGCTAGGAGAGTTGTCAAGTATTGTAATGACCGCCACCATGAAGATCTGTTTAGTCTGCAGAAAGGGTAAAGGACGAAAACAGGCCCGGAGTGCGCTTGCAATCTCTGTGGTCAATGGTCCCATGGTATGTGAGATCACTGCACATACCATGTGCAGTGACCTCACTTGATATAAACTCAGAGAGATGTTTTTGGGTCTGCACAAAGGAGATACACCTGTATGAGAAAATTATATCTCTACTAAAAGACAAGAACACTAATAAAAGATCCTTCTTGAAAGACATGTCAATATGGTATGACAGCTGGGAAAATAAGATGGGTGGTTTGGATCGGGCTGTCTTGGACGACAGTGCTTCTGAGGGTGCTAGTGTTGTCCTGGAGGACAGTGAACCAAAAGGAGACACTGGCCCTGGTGATGAAACAAGTAAAGACAAAGATATTCAATTCACAGAGGTACAAAATAGCGATACTGCTGGAGATGGAACAAAACTGGATGATGCCTCAGGGAACAGTGTCGACACATTGCCAGCAAAACCTGGTGGAAGCACTGATGTCCATACAGGGGGGATAGATAGGGAGGAAACAGAAAAAATACACCAGCAGCGAACGCATCTACAATAAATCCTAGCAAACGGAACTCCAATCTATGCAAATTCTATGCCTTGGGTATCTGGAGGCATGGTATATCTGGTAAAACATGTGGGACATGCACCTTTGACCATCCCAAAAAATGCCGCACCCACATGACAACAGGAGAGTGAAACTTCCCCTCCTGTAACTTATTTCATCCAGAAAATGCTACAGTGCATACTGCCAGGCACATCATCTAAAGGGGACAAGAAGACACAGACCAGCCATAACCTCTCCAGGGAAAGTTTTTTTTTTAGGGCCAGGAGGGAGAAAAGACTGGCAAGAAATGACAGAAATCCTACACCAACTGAAAACACTTCTGGAGCAGAGGCAGTCATTGACCTCCACTCAAGAACAAGATATTAGAGCCAGCAAATAAAACCCCCTTAAATTCCACCAATATAACGACGTTTGTGTCTGCAAACATACAGGG
>WNWK01010752.1:52500-67500 GCA_009830355.1 Cherax destructor | reverse complement strand
TACACTCTTGCTATTACGATTTCACGAGTCATTGGTCATATTCCCCCTCCCACTTCCCTTCTCTGCGCTCTCCTTCCCTCCCTCCCAAGGATTACCGTAATCTCTCTCCTGCTCCCTGGAATTAAGACTGGAAGTCTTGAATCGCGTCTGGAGAGATCTGCCGTATCCACTGTCCTGTAATGGTGATTACGCCTTCCGCGTCGCCTCGCTCTTGCACCATCAAGGCCCCTTTCATTACCTACTTTTCCCATTTTTCTGGAGAATAGACGGCCGCGTTTCTTACACAAGTGATGATGAGGGATTCCAGCGGTAAAGTTTGGCACTAGGTCCATGAAAGTGGCTCTTTGTGGCGTCGTGGTGGCACTCTCAGATGACCCAGAGTGAAGTCTTTCCACTCAGGCGACTGCTGCTTTATACGCTTTAGTCACCCCGAGTTTATTTATATACACTTTTTTCCCCTTAGACACTGGATGGATTAGACCAAGATGGCTTTATTCGGATAATTAACCCAGAAGGGGTAATATATCCAGGATAAACCGAGAGAGCCAACCAATGGGGCATATTTTCTTTAGGTACTTAAATCATTCACAATTCGACTCCCTATTGTCACCTAAGTCCTGCGCACCTATTTACTGCTAGGTGAAGGAAAGGCTTAATGTGTTACGAGACTTACCCACGCGTCTCAAGCATATACCGGAGATATAAATAAGGTGCTTACGATATCTTACTTAAGAAAATATCTTACTGAAGATATCTTACTGTAAGAAAATAATGGCAAGAAGAGTCATTCATGTTAACACTTTTAAGTAAATGTAAAAATAGGCTAAATAAATACATAAATCAGCATGGTTAGCTGTAAGATGGAGTGCATGGTTAAAATAAGGAACAGGAATTAATAGAACGGTAAAAATAGCACTGATACATATAGCTCAGTAAAAAAAAAAAATAGCGCTGTTTAAAATAGTTTAAGAGAAAAGTAGGAAAAAACAGTCTAGTTTTTTCCATTATTTTTGTTTTGTTTTTGCTTTTTATATATAAAAATGTTGGATGTTGATTAGGTTAGATTAAGTTAGGCAAGAGTATGTTAGGTTAGATGGGCCATTTTTCCTGACATTTCATTTATGCCATTTTTAACCAAGCTTTTTTTCTGAATTTTCTCTCGTGCCATTTTCACTGAAGACCGTGTGAGGGAGGTGCCAGGCAGGTGCCAGGAGACCCACTGCAGTGCTTCACTGTTATGATGATTTTATATTCTGACTTAGTGCCTTCTAAAACTGTTCCTGATTAGCCAGGTTGTGGTGCAAACGTTGGACTGTGAGAGGCGGGCGCTAACAGTTTGGTCGACTAGGCTAGCAGTCTGGTCTAGGTCTAGGACCGGGCCTCGGGGGCGGTGACCCCCGGAAACAACTCCAAGTAAACTGGAACGTTAGTCAAAACCAGTGACTCAGATGAAGAAGAAAATATATGTGCAACACTTGCTCACACTCCTAAGATACTCACATAAGCCGGTTGGATGTCCAAGCCCCTAGCCCTTAAAACCTCCTTTACCTTCTCCCTCCTACCTTTCCAAGGACGACCTCTACTCTTCCTTTCGTCCACTCCCTCCTAGTCATCTTATTTTGCTCCATCCTCTCTAAATGTCTTACCTCAACAATCCTTCCTCATGTCTCTGAATAATACTTTTGGTTACGCAAAAATCACATAATATCCGAGTACTTAATTCTCTACATAGTATTCGCACCTTACATTGCCACCAAATACTCCATCCTCATTGTCTCCAGCATGGGTGTGAAGCATGGGTTTTAAACGTTGCAGCCTCACTGTAACGTTTAAAAACCTACGTTTCACACCCATACAATCTGGTACATTTAACTTTTTGCCTCCATGGATAAGGTTCTTTCTCACCATAGATGCCTTACTGTCTCATTCACCTTTCTTCTCTTCGTTAATTCAATGGTTCATCTCATCTCTCAAAACCGTCAGCCGACAGATCAACTCTCAAATATCTGAACACGTTCACTTCCACCTCTCTCCCTCCTTCCAGTATGATATCCAATCTTTAATTAACTAAATATATTGTTACTCTCATCACTTTGCTCTTTCCTATATTCAGTTTTAATTTCCTTCTTCAACACATCCTCCCAAATTCCTCCACAAACCTTTGCGACTTTTCTTCAGAATCTCCCAAAAGAGCTGTCTGAACAACACTGTAACAACTTCCATTTTGTTTACACATCTTCCACGTCACACATCTTCCCAACACCCCAGAGTTCACTTCTTTTACAACCCCATCTATACTCTTGTTACACAACCATGGTGACTTCAAACATTCCTGGCTCAAGTCTGCTTTTACTAGAAAACAGAGAGAGAGAGAGAGAGAGAGAGAGAGAGGATTTCCAGGAGGACGAAAATAGCATCATGGTGGCAATTAATTGACGGCCAGATTTAACTGGCATGAAGTTGGCTGAGATGAACAGATTGTGTCGCATTCAAGACTTTAGTCAAAGCATTGAACAGCTCTGTGAGATTCCCAGCGTGGTCTCCCCGTCTGTCAGTGAGGCTGAGACGGGGATCTGACAGACACGAATCAGAGATATATTGATCTGAGGGACAGTAACCTCACAGACAATATCCTCATAGACAGTACCTCATAGACAGTTACCTCATAGACATTAACCTCATAGACACTAACCTCATAGACACTAACCTCATAGACAGTACCTCATAGACAGTTACCTCATAGACATTAACCTCATAGACACTAACCTCATAGACACTAACCTCATAGACAGTACCTCATAGACAGTTACCTCATAGACATTAACCTCATAGACACTAACCTCATAGACACTAACCTCATAGACAGTAACGTTATAGACAGTAGCCACATAGGAACCACCTCATGAGAGTATAATCATACATTATATTTTCTTATTTCGCAATGCCCACAGTAGCAATTCCTGAATTCTGCGTACCTTATCATGCAACTGTGTGTCGAGGCTATGACTAACACATAAGACAATCAGCATCTGTGGACCTGAGTTCTGAAGATGGTGGTCAAACTGTTCGTGGAAACTACACAACTTAAGGGTATGCTTTTTATGTACCTCTGATTCGTTTCGAGGGTCATTCGGCCATCGTAATCCTGCCAGTAAGATAGACTGTTATGCTGACGTCTCCTCAAGTATTCTTTTTTTTTTTTGCCAGAGGCCCTAAGGCCTATACTGCCAGGTAGGCCTGTGAGACGAAGAATAAGGTTGATCATAGTTATGGAAGAGTCTGTGTAGATACGGTGGAAGGACCCGTGTACGCACAGGGGGACGGGATTGGAAGTCCGTGTGCACACGTTATAGATGGTCACTAGTAACCAGTACACCAACGGAAGCTACTACTGTACTTACTCGTACAAGAACACTCTCACATAAGAGTTTTTCCTGGGAATGTTTTCATACGGAAATTTGCAGTGTTTCCATATCTCCTGTTACTCACGACTCAGTAGTTTGCTGCTGGTAGAGGAAATTGAGAGGAGAGGTAGGTAAAAATGGTGGTGTTGCTGGTGATGGTGATAGTTATGGGTGACGGTGGTGTGTTGCATGCGCAGTATTCAATACAGTGAGTGTGGTGGACACGCTGGTATAGTGTCTACGTTTTGTGTGTAATCAAGATAATGTGTGTGTGTGTCCCGATATTATATTTAAGACTGCAGGTAATGGTTGACAGCCGTTGATCTTCCTTCCTGGTATTCAGCGACGTTCATCTGCTTAAAAGCTTCAAGTTTGTGTTATTGCAAATTCATCTTAAGTATTTATTGTGTATAAAAGAAATATATATATATATATATATATATATATATATATATATATATATATATATATATATATATATATATATATATATATATATATATATATATATATATATGGGTGTGTATCTTCAGACACAAAGGTCAGATAGTAAGGAGCTTCATTCTCAGGATGAATAAATATGCTGTAAGATAATAAGATAAATTTCCTGGAAGCAGGAACGGGCTTGTACACATTTGCAAAGTCAACATTTCTGAAAGCACCTTTGTCACCACTCCTCTCTTGGCTAATACGGTGACTGTCTCGGCCTTGCTGCCACCCACCTCGCGGTACACACTGTTGCCGGTACATGATGCTGGGTCAACCTAGACGACAGTGACTTAGCGCATTCTTCAAAAGTATTTTATGCCTTAGTGATGATGAATTCTGAAAAGAAAGCAGTCTTCCATGTGAGATTCTTCCATAATAACCTTTTCTTGCAAGATGACAACCAGGGAAGTTTTGGTCTTGTTACGGAGGCTACTACGTCTTTATTCCTTGGGTGCTAAGTCTTCGCTACGGCTCACCTGAAACTGTACGACGTGGCTTTGAACGACCTTACGTTGTTCCTCTCCACCATAACCTACTGTTTATCGGTTCTTAAAGGCGATGCTAGCTTGCACTTTACCACCTCGCAGCTTAGCACTGGTATTGACAATATTGCTGTCGAAACACCCACACCACCCTCGGCAGCACTGACGTCAGAGGCTGGAGTGCGGGGGTGGGGTGACGAAGCCGCCCACACACCGCCTCCCTCCTCTTCTCAAACGAAACCTTTAAAATTAAAAAGTGACGGACGAAACAATTTCCTTACAATAATAATGATGAAACATAAGAATTTCCCCTTTACTAGTAATGAGGAAGCAGACGAAGATTTTTGGCATACCAGTGATAGAGAAATGTGAGAACCTCCCCCAACGCCCTATCCCTAGTTTGGGTGACGAAAATCATGAGTTTGCCTCAAGGTGGTCATTCTCCTTGCGCCGATCAATCTGGGACTTCCTTACAATATGGCTTCATCAGTGACTTTCCTTGCTCTCAGCTCTTGATGTAAGCCCTCGTACCTGGGTATAGCATCGTAGACGTGTGACCTTTCCTGCCATCGTGTTGTGTACGGGAACTTCCTAGAGAGTGCGTGCTTCCACGCATGTATTGCCTAAGATTTCCGAACAAAGGCTTTCTACCACGCTTGTATTCGTCGCGATCTCAATACAGGGGCACTGTCACACGCTTGTACTCCCCGCGATCTTAATACAGGGGTGTTGATGCACGCTAGTAGTCCCCGCGATCTTAATACAAGGGCGTTGATGCACGCTTGTAGTCCCCGAGATCTTAATACAAGGGCGTTGATGCACGCTTGTAGTCCCCGAGATCTTAATACAAGGGCGTTGATGCACGCTTGTAGTCCCCGAGATCTTAATACAAGGGCATTGATGCACGCTTGTAGTCCCCGAGATCTTATTACAGGGAAGTTCTTCCAAGGTTTTCAGTGCGACTGAATTTATCTGGGTCAACGTTTTGGAATGGATGAAATGTTTTATGTTGTTATTCTGCAGTGTCAACATTTTCCAACCAGCAGAAAAGTATGAAAATAGCTGTGTTTTACTGATGAACTTGTGGCCTTTACGTGACCCTCTGGTGACCTGCTCTCCACGTGACCCTCTAGTGACCTCAACCTTCAGCGTGGCACTTAGTGACACTGACCTAACCTAACATAAGGAACGAGGAACACTGTAGCAGGTATCTAAGCTCATACTAGGCAGATTCTTCTCAAACCCAAACCCTATTTTATTTTACGATTTGACTCACGAAATCGCGATAACCCGATTGGAAATAAATGACAGAACGGGTGGGATTCGAACCCATGGCATGGCAGACGAATCCTAAAAGTCGCAGGTCAGTACGTTAACCACAAGCCCATGCCAGCCAACTAGGTATATGTCTATACACCAGAGGAGTGATAGCATGGGTCCCACTGTGACCATAGTAGGTTCGAGCCCCAACCTTTTTGCAATTTTATTCACTGTCAGTACGTACTGAAATGCACATTCTATTGGAAAATAAAAACAGGCTGATTTAGTAGATAAGATAGGAAAACAGTGGTATAGTTATATTACGGTAACTAAACACATGTACTGTAGCTAGGCAGTTACATATGCAGGAAGGGAATGGAATAACTGAATATTTTCAAGAAAACGTTATTGGCAAGAAGTGTTTTCCGTGTATTCTGTCGTCGTTAAACATAATGTTCGAAATTTTGTTGTTGTAGGGAGTAATGGCGTCCAATTTCCGGGAAATTGACGAGATTTTGAAAAAAAAAAAAATGATGGCTGTTGATTACAGATGAGGACACTAACCTCAACGGACGCAATAAACCACCACAGTCTCTACCATAACATTAGGGAAAGTTATCAGCGCTGGTGTGAGGAATAATGAGGAAAGAAGATACCTCCGCCTTCTTTTATGTACCACCGTTGGATACATCATTGGATACATACACCGTTGGATACATCTTTGGATATATACACCGTTGGATACATCATCGGATACATACACCACTGGATACATCATTGGATACATACACCGTTGGATACATCATCGGATACATACACCGTTGGAGGCATCATTGGATGCATACTCCGTTGGATACATCATTGGATACATACACATTTGGATACATTATTCTGTACGATAGTTATACAGTGGCAAACAGAGCTAGCTGTATTTTTGCTGTCATAATCCATCACAGAGGATGGTTCACATGCGTACTTACAGTGAGATAATCGTCGGTGTTAGCGCAGGGTGGGTGGGTGTTAGCACAGAGTGGGTGGGTGCTAGCGCAGGGTGGGTGGGTGTTAGCGCAGGGTGGGTGGGTGTTAGCACAGAGTGGGTGGGTGTTAGCACAGGGTGGGCGGGTGTTAGCACAGAGTGGGTGGGTGTTAGCACAGGGTGGGTGGGTGTTAGCACAGAGTGGGTGGGTGTTAGCACAGGGTGGGCGGGTGTTAGCGCATCGCAGGGGTGTGGGTGGCAGTTGGGTAGTTATTAGATAACTTTGTGTATTCACCTCGAAATCTTCGAAATCTTGTTACTAAATACTCAAGCATTATATATATATATATATATATATATATATATATATATATATATATATATATATATATATATATATATATATATATATATATATATATATATCTTACGAAAGAGTCTGTATACATACATACGAACATACATACCAGCAAAGAGGCGGGGCAAGGAGCTGTAACTATAGGTGAGTACATATATACATACATAAATACATACAGACGGGAGTACGGACATACGCACATACATTCATACAACCATAAATACCTACAGACGTGCAAACACACATACATACATGCTTACACACATACATACATGCTTACACACATACATACATGCTTACACACATACATACATGCATACACACATACATGCAAGACAACCACTATGAAAAAATAGAGAAATTCCAAGCGCTTTCGTGACTACTCACATTATCAAGGAACTATAAAAGGAAACATGACAAGAAGGCTTATAAAGGGGCAGAATACACCTCACAGTCACATCACACTAACAAAGACAACACCTCACAGTCACATCACACTAACAAAGACAACACCTCACAGTAGCGTAACATCTCACGACTCTGTGAAGAGGAACATAAGAAAGGACCTGAAACTCTTCCCAAGAATTAAGATTAGTCCAATTTATCATTAAATTCTTCCCAAATTTTATTAATTATAAATGAATCCAATTTATATAAACCAAAAGAAATATTCATACATGCAAACACACATACATACATGCTTACACACATACATACATGCTTACACACATGCATACATGCTTACACACATACATACATGCTTACACACATACATACATGCTTACACACATACATACATGCATACACACACGCTAGATAACTCACTCTTAATGAAAAGGCTGATGTTCTTTTGAATATTTGACGAATTAAATAAAAGAGGCCTTGATTACAAGCGTCTGATGGCGCAGGTGGGCGCCAGGTGAGCCACCTGGCCCCCACCTGTCATCAGTATGATTGTTACTGTCTGGTGTGTGTTCGAGAGGCGGGAAACCGGTACATGCGGGCACAGCTAGAAGTTGAAGCCACAGATAAGTCACAGGGATCTTAAAAAGTATTTCTTCAGCTTTAAGGCGAACAGGAATTGGAACGACCAGGAGAATGGTGTGTTAGAGGCAGAATCCATACATAGCTTTAGTAAGAGATACGATAAGTGAACCCAATAGCACTAGCGAAGAGGCGAAGCCAGGAACCAAGACTCGACCCCCGCAACTACTCATAGAATGAAACAAATGCATACTCATACATACATACACAGTCACAGAGTTGTCAGGAAGTGGAATTGTCTGGAAAGGGAGGTGGTGGAGCCAGGATCCAAATATAGCTTTAAGAAGAGGTATGATAAAGCTCACGGAGCAGGGAGGGAGTGACCTAGTAGCGACCAGTGAAGAGGCGGGGCCAGGAGCTATGAATCGACCCCTGCAACCACTAACAGGTGAGTACACACACACACACACACACACACACACACACACGCACACACACATACACACACACACAGGGGACTGTCCTATGAAGAAAGGTTGAGGGAAATATGACTAACAACACTGGAGGAAAGAAGGGTCAGAGGAGACATGATAACGACATACAAAATACTGCGGGGAATCGAAAAGGTAGACAGTGACAGGATGTTCCAGAGAGGGAACACAGAAACAAGGGGACACAACTGGAAGCTGAAGACTCAGATGAGTCAAAGGGATGTTAGGAAGCATTTGTTCAGCCATAGAGTAGTCAGGAAGTGGAATATTCTAGAGAAAGATATAGTGGAGGCAGGAACCATACATAGTTTTAAGACAAGGTATGATAAAGCTCATGGAGCAGGAAGAGCAGAGGCCCAGTAGCGGACAGCGAAGAGGCGGGGCCAGGAGCTGAGTCTCGACCCCTGCAACCACAATTAGGTGAGTACACACACACACTCACACACACACACACACACACACACACACACACACACATAAATACAAACTTACACACACTTTCGCCTGTTACAAGCACCGCAAACACACACTGGTCTCAGTTCTCGCCATCTGATACAGACAATTCATCTCCCTGAGGATGCTGCTCACTGCAACAGGATCTCACCAGCGTCCTGACTGGCGCTCTTGAGCCCGGACAACACAGGGCTCAGTGCTCACAGCCACACTACATCCTCATGATGTCGCTGAGGCTTTCATACGAAAAGGTCACTGTATGACAAACAGAGGTCTCAGTGTCTGAGTGTCACAATATGTAGGTCACTGAGGAGGGGAGGAGGGGGAGGGGAGGAGGAGGGTAAGGGAAAAGGGAAGTTAGGTTCAAGCATACAGTAGATGTAACACTTTCCGAAATTCGGAAGAGCCAGAGGTGGCTGCTGCTGTGTAGGATAATTCTGATTTGTGTACAAAAGCGAACAAATCGATCAATAAAATACATGCTTAAAATTTGGGTATAATCATTACCGAAAGTTTTCGCCTGCGCAGCAGGCCCTTTCAGGCGAACAGACAACGATGAAGAACACTGCCCAGGCGAAACGTTTCGTCAGTAAAGATACCCAAGTGTTGTACATGGGTCTTACTGATCAAGAATGATCCCTGGCAGGTAAATAATCTTTACGAAAACACTAACGACAACCTTATACGCCTTATACCTGGCTCGCATTATTACGTTCGTGGGGAAGTGCTGAGATCACTGACGTCACGATGCTCCTGGGAAAATGGGATCGTTGCGAGAGAGAGAGAGAGAGGCAGAAAGCACCTCTTCTTTGGATCAAGAGCCCTTCACCAGCAGCTAAGCATCCATTTGACAGGCCTCTCAAGCACAGATTCGTTGCTTCATGTGTTGCCTGTGAATGTTGGCACCTCGCTGAGTGAATGTAGGTCGCACCCATCACTCTTGTGTAAAGATCTCTTGTTATTCCAGAACACTCAAGCGAGGCATGAGGCCTCTTCAGTAAAGATGCCGCAGCTCCAGAGAAGGACAGTGCTGCTCCAGCGTAGGACAGTGCTGCTCCAGCGTAGGACAGTGCTGCTCCAGCGTAGGACAGTGCTGCTCCAGCGTAGGACAGTGCTGCTCCAGCGTAGGACAGTGCTGCTCCAGCGTAGGACAGTGCTGCTCCAGCGTAGGACAGTGCTGCTCCAGCGTAGGACAGTGCTGCTCCAGCGTAGGACAGTGCTGCTCCAACGTAGGACAGTGCTGCTCCAGCGTAGGACAGTGCTGCTCCAGCGTACGACAGTGCTGCTCCAGCGTAGGACAGTGCTGCTCTAGCGAAGGACAGTGCTGATCCAGCGTAGGACAGTGCTGCTCCAACGTAGGACAGTGCTGCTCCAGCGTAGGATAGTGCTGCTCCAGCGTAGGACAGTGCTGCTCTAGCGAAGGACAGTGCTGCTCCAGCGTAGGACAGTGCTGCTCCAGCGTAGGACAATGACGCTCAGTGCGGTGACTTCAGCACTGAGGGAGGTGTTGTTCCAGTGAGGGAGGTGTTGTTCCAGTGAGGGAGGTGTTGTTCCAGTGAGGGAGGTGTTGTTCCAGTGAGGGAGGTGTTGTTCCAGCGAGAGAGGTGTTGTTCCAGTGATGGAGGTGTTATTCCAGTGAGGGAGGTGTTGTTCCAGTAATAGATGTGTTGTTCCAGTGAGGGAGGTGTTGTTCCAGTGAGGGAGGTGTTGTTCCAGTGAGGGAGGTGTTGTTCCAGTGAGGGAGGTGTTGTTCCAGTGAGGGAGGTGTTGTTCCAGTGAGGGAGGTGTTGTTCCAGTGAGGGAGGTGTCGTTCCAGTGAGAGAGGTGTTGTTCCAGTGAGGGGGGTGTCGTTCCAGTGAGAGAGGTGTTGTTCCAGTGAGGGAGGTGTTGTTCCAGTCAGGGAGGTGTTGTTCCAGTGAGGGAGGTGTCGTTCCAGTGAGAGAGGTGTTGTTCCAGTGTGGGAGGTGTTGTTCCAATGAGGGAGGTGTTGTTCCAGTGAGGGAGGTGTTGTTCCAGCGAGGGAGGTGTTGTTCCAGTGAGGGAGGTGTTGTTCCAGTGAGGGAGGTGTCGTTCCAGTGAGAGAGGTGTTGTTCCAGTGAGAGAGGTGTTGTTCCAGTGAGGTAGGTGTTGTTCCAGTGAGGGAGGTGTTGTTCCAGTGAGGGAGGTGTTGTTCCAGTGAGGGAGGTGTTGTTCCAGTGAGGGAGGTGTTGGTCCAGTGAGGGAGGTGTTGTTCCAGTGAGAGAGGTGTTGTTCCAGTGAGAGAGGTGTTGTTCAAGTGAGAGAGGTGTTGTTCCAGTGAGGGAGGTGTTGTTCCAGTGAGGGAGGTGTTGTTCCACTGAGGGAGGTGTTGTTCCAGTGAGGGAGGTGTTGTTCCAGTGAGAGAGGTGTTGTTCCAGTGAGAGAGGTGTTGTTCAAGTGAGAGAGGTGTTGTTCCAGTGAGAGAGGTGTTGTTCCAGTGAGAGAGGTGTTGTTCCAGTGAGAGAGGTGTTGTTCAAGTGAGAGAGGTGTTGTTCCAGTGAGAGAGGTGTTGTTCCAGTGAGAGAGGTGTTGTTCCAGTGAGAGAGGTGTTGTTCCAGTGAGAGAGGTGTTGTTCCAATGAGAGAGGTGTTGTTCCAGTGAGAGAGGTGTTGTTCCAATGAGAGAGGTGTTGTTCCAATGAGAGAGGTGTTGTTCCAGTGAGAGAGGTGTTGTTCCAGTGAGAGAGGTGTTGTTCCAGTGAGGGAGGTGTTGTTCCAGTGAGGGAGGTGTTGTTCCAGTGAGGGAGGTGTTGTTCCAGTGAGGGAGGTGTTGTTCCAGTGAGGGAGGTGTTGTTCCAGTGAGAGAGGTGTTGTTCCAGTGAGGGAGGTGTTGTTCCAGTGAGGGAGGTGTTGTTCCAGTGAGGGAGGTGTTGTTCCAGTGAGGAGGTGTTGTTCCAGTGAGGGAGGTGTTGTTCCAGTGAGGAGGTGTTGTTCCAGTGAGGGAGGTGTTGTTCCAGTGAGGGAGGTGTTGTTCCAGTGAGAGAGGTGTTGTTCCAGTGAGGGAAGTGTTGTTCCAGTGAGAGAGGTGTTGTTCCAGTGAGAGAGGTGTTGTTCCAGTGAGAGAGGTGTTGTTCCAGTGAGGGAGGTGTTGTTCCAGTGAGGGAGGTGTTGTTCCAGTGAGAGAGGTGTTGTTCCAGTGAGGGAGGTGTTGTTCCAGTGAGGGAGGTGTTGTTCCAGTGAGGGAGGTGTTGTTCCAGTGAGGGAGGTGTTGTTCCAGTGAGGGAGGTGTTGTTCCAGTGAGAGAGGTGTTGTTCCAGTGAGGGAGGTGTTGTTCCAGTGAGGGAGGTGTTGTTCCAGTGAGGGAGGTGTTGTTCCAGTGAGAGAGGTGTTGTTCCAGTGAGGGAGGTGTTGTTCCAGTGAGAGAGGTGTTGTTCCAGTGAGAGAGGTGTTGTTCCAGTGAGAGAGGTGTTGTTCCAATGAGGGAGGTGTTGTTCCAGTGAGGGAGGTGTTGTTCCAATGAGGGAGGTGTTGTTCCACTGAGGGAGGTGTTGTTCCACTGAGGGAGGTGTTGTTCCAGTGAGAGAGGTGTTGTTCCAGTGAGGGAGGTGTTGTTCCAGTGAGGGAGGTGTTGTTCCAATGAGGGAGGTGTTGTTCCAGTGAGGGAGGTGTTGTTCCAGTGAGAGAGGTGTTGTTCCAGTGAGAGAGGTGTTGTTCCAGTGAGAGAGGTGTTGTTCCAATGAGGGAGGTGTTGTTCCAGTGAGGGAGGTGTTGTTCCAATGAGGGAGGTGTTGTTCCAGTGAGGGAGGTGTTTTTCCAGTGAGAGATGTGTTGTTCCAGGGAGGGAGGTGTTGTTCCAGTGAGAGAGGTGTTGTTCCAATGAGGGAGGTTCCTCATCGGATCTGATTCAGTCGCAATACTAAAAATGTCCTCGTGACAAACAGTGTTAATTACATCGTTAGTAAATATTTCTCAGTTTATATTAACACAGTGAAGGAGCACTGCAGTAGGTCTTAAGATAAGATAAGATAAGATAAGATTTCTTCGGATTTTTAACCCCGGAGGGTTAGCCACCCAGGATAACCCAAGAAAGTCAGTGCGTCTTCGAGGACTGTCTGTCTTATTTCCATTGGGGTCCTTAATCTTGTCCCCCAAGATGCGACCCACACCAGTCGACTAACACTCCAGGTACCTATTTGCTGCTAGGTGAACATGACAACAGGTGTAAGGAAACACGTCGAAATTTTTCCACCCACCGGGAATCGAACCCGGGCCCTCCGTGTGTGAAGCGAGAGTTCTAGCCACCAGACCACCGGGCCACCCGGTGGTCCATGCTAGGCAGGTCCTAGCCCTACATAACCCTTAGGAGCCTAGGAATCTAAGAATGAAAGAACATAAGAGAATATGGCAATTCTCCTTTCTTCCAACTCTCTTCGGACTTCTTCTGGCTATTCTTTCGTCAATCTATCTTGCTGTAGCCTTCATACTCTGTCACAGCATCTCAGTGTTAGCTCGTCCTTTCAGTGAATTGCGCCTTGCGTACTATCACTCGGTCTTCTACTTTCTTCTCGTCTTATTCTCTGCATAATAATCACGCCACACACTGATCTCAGACACAACATTTGCACAGCTTCCAGCCTCCTCCTCCTCGCTTCACTATTCAAAGATCATGTTCCTCTCGCATGAAAGCATAATCACCAAACCACTGACAAGCATCCTGCTTTCCACAGAGTCCTTAACACTTCTATTTTTTTTCTCGTCCATTCTGTGATAACGCATCCACTCACAAATATTTAAATGCGTACGCTTCCTCTATTCTTCTTTCCATTCTTTAATACTCTAGACTTCTTACTCATTCTCACGCTATATTCTGTGGCAACTTTAAATCACCTTTTACGCGACGATCGAAACTTATCCTTCAACTTCCGAAACTTCTCTTCCGAGTCTTCCATAAACTCTGCGTCAACAGTGAAGGGAAACTGTGACCACACAGAGGCATTATCTTCAGTCCTACACCTCTTACCAATACTCCAGCATTCATTTCACTTTTAATAAACGACAGTAGCATCACGACTCCCAGCACAACGGCCGTTTTACTAGAAAGTGTCCGTTTACACTGATGCACAAACGGAACTTAGTTACTATCCTCATAAAAGTTATTTAGCATTTCCATAACTTACTTCCTCTTTCAAGAATTTGCAAAGCCAGCAATATCGCTCCCCTGTCCTCCATATCGTGTAACTCCTCCAAATATAAACAACAACAACAAACAGCTCCTCTCTCTCACTAAAGTGAAACTCAGACATATATTTCCCAAGTAAACACTTGGTCCACACGTCCCCTTCTCTTCCTGAAACTACATTGTCCCTCTGCTGTAGTATTTCCTGTCTTTCTCATCATTCTTCTACCAAAAAAAAAAATATACCATACACTTTACCCGGTATTGTCAACAGATTCATTTTCCACTGTAAATATTAAACTTTTGTATATTTTTTCCTGAAACCTAAGGAACTGCTGTGTGCTTACTTGTCTTCTGCTCTTTAGGTATTTTCCCGTTCACTATATACGACCATCTGCTGAAGAGGATCCCAGAAGAGGGTCGAAATATACAGTTCAATTAATCTCCTGAGTTTTTGTCTCCATGTGAATTATTGAATATACATAGATAGATAGATAGATAGATAGATAGATACATACATACATACATACATACATACATACATACATACATACATACATACATACATACATACATATACACATACATACATACAATTACACATACATACATTCACCAACCATTGCACCAAACATTAGTCCCACCTGTTCTCAGCATTTCAGTTTTAACACAAGCCTCGGCGTTGCTCTTTTTTTTAGTCTTTCATCCTGCTTACAGCCTCTCCCTCTTTCTAAATACTCACTTTCCGCTCCTCTCTCCAAGCTAATCCTATTTCTCCCTGCTCTTTGCACGAAATCTCTGCCTCCATTTTATCTGCTTTCAACAACATATCAAAATATTCTTTCCTATCTCTGATACTTCTTTCTCTTTATTAAATATCTCATTTCTCTCTCTCTGTCTCCGGTCGCTTCACATTTAAATATTCGCAATATACTCTGCTTGGATACTCAGTCATCTTGGTGTATAAATC
>WNWK01010752.1:0-47500 GCA_009830355.1 Cherax destructor | reverse complement strand
GTCTCTGGAGAGCAATACTGAGTCTCTGGAGAGCAATACTGAGTCTCTAGAGAGCAATGCTGAGTCTCTGGAGAGCAATGCTGAGTCTCTGGAGAGCAATACTGAGTCTCTGGAGAGCAATACTGGGTCTCTGGAGAGCAATGCTGAGTCTCTGGAGAGCAATACTGAGTCTCTGGAAAAGAATGCCGATCGCTCTTGCGCTTTTGTTTCTCTGATGGGTTTGGCTCTAAATTATTTCAGAAACTTGAGTGCATCCATTCCCCTTGGTCCGAGGGTCTTCGATCCTCTTGGGAGGAAGTTATAGTATCTTGCGAGGCACGTGTGTCTCTTGTGAGTCTCCCTGGAACGAGCGGCACCACCAACCATCACCTATCGTCCGTAGGTGCAGGCTATTGTAGCTGTACATGTGTAGTCCTAAGCTATGTGCCTACCGTCTCTCCAGGGCGCTACATATAACGAAGAAAATTACAATTCTGATTATCCCATATTACATATAACTGATGGTGAACAATATCAACAAGTTGATCAATAAGATATAAAAAAACAACATTTGGCAAACTTTACGGGCGAAACGAAGGTGAAGAAGAAACAGCCTGCTATGCAGGCGAAATGTTTCTGAAAGTAAAGAAACCCAAATACTGCAACTGTCTTAATCCACATTACGAATGGAAATAAAACACACACACATACATATATCTAGAAGGCCCGTGGGCTTAAATTGCACTTTACCGATTCTCTCTCTCGCTCAAGGTAGCTGGGAGGACCCCAGACGTTACTTAGTTGATTATCTTGAAGAAACAATGAGGCCATTAGGGCATGTGCTGAGTATCAGGGGAGAGCTCTGTAGGGAAGGCTCCCTCAGTACCTTACTGTTCCCTGAGGACAACCACACAAACTCATTGTGTGATGTACCGCTCAGATCTCTTTTTTTTCTCTTTCTTTCTCCTCACTTTTCCATCTTCTTTTATTATTATTATTATTATTATTATTATTATTATTATTATTATTATTATTATTATTATTATTATTATATTAGTAGTAGTAGTAGTAGTAGTAGTAGTAGTAGTAGTAGTAGTAGTATTTGTAGTAGTAGTGGTAGCAGTAGTAATATTAATAGTAGTGATAGTAGTAGTAGTAGTAGTGATAGCAGTAACAGTAGTAGTGATAATAGTACAAGCAGAAGTAGTGGTGATAGTAGTAGTAGTAGTAGTGATAGTAATAGTAATAGTAGAAGTAGTAGTATTACTGATACGTAGTAGTATTATAGTAGTAGTACCATTATAATTTTAATGATAAAGGTGTCATGAAGACTTGTCCATACTGAAGAATATCCTATAAGTAAACAAGAATTGAACAATGGAAGTAAGTCTGTATATTTCTACTCCTAAATGGAGTCATAAGCAGAATACTTCACTAGGAAAAAAAACAGAAGAGCATCTTATAAAGAGATGACAAGTCTGGTGTAAAACTCTATGCAGCACTGCAACTGGCCAACTCTAGTGGCCTAGTCGGCCAATTATTGTGCTTCATTTAATTTTTTACATGAGTTGTGTATCCTATATAAGGTGCCATTTTTCCTCTAGTCATTCTGCAGATGAAGGCTCTCACTGAAAGTCGAAATATACATTCTCATTTTCAGTGATGCCTTTTTATTATTATTATTATTATTATTATTATTATTATTATTATTATTTTTCTCACTATGGCTTCTCACGCACATACTACATATTTTTGTGTCTGTCTGTACTCTAGAAAACAGGAAAGGATTCCTACCCTCTTGAACACCTGTGCTTAAACAGAGTAAGCATATCTCGGGTGACATGTTTACAGGGCGAGCAGTGTTCTGCGCAACTTTCATACACGTTTCAGGAATCCCGTCTGTGGCAGTACATAAAAATTAACAGGAAGTTTAACATTCCCTTAGGTGGGTGCAAGTGAGATTATGGACGTGTTAGCGCTCAATTACTCTGGTTTAATTGTGAAGGTAGACTATGATAAACTATTCCACACGTTAAGAAGCTTCATCCTGTCTCTGATGATCAGCAATAGTTGCGACTAAGAGACAGCAGATTCAGTAGTTGTAATCCGCTTCAGGTAATCTGAAACCCTAATCCGACAATTTCGTTCTCCGAGCTCGTCCCTCCAGTCGCTCTGCATCGAGGTCGACACATACAGCCGGGTTCGCCAGAGAGAGTGATGCAAATCAATTATGCTGAGGCACTCTTGTATCTCCAGGATTCGATCCTGGAGCTTCTTTCCTGCAAAGTAAAATGTGCTTGTTGATAAACATTAACAGTGATAAGAGAAAGCTTTTCATCACGATTCAAGGGCATCAGTGAGGTGCTGTGTGGATCGGTGAGTGGCACAGGGGCACCAGTGAGGTCCTACAAAGATCAGTGATTGGCACAGTGGCTCCAGTGAGGTGCTACATAGATCAATGCTTGACACAGTGGCACCAGTGAGGTGCTACATAGATCAGTGATTGACACAGGGGCACCAGTGAGGTGCTACAAAGATCAGTGATTGGCACAGTGGCACCAGTGAGGTGCTACATAGATCAATGCTTGACACAGTGGCTCCAGTGAGGTGCTACATATATCAATGCTTGACACAGGGGCACCAGTGAGGTGCTACAAAGATCAGTGATTGGCACAAGGGCACCAGTGAGGTGCTACAAAGATCAGTGATTGGCACAGTGGCACCAGTGAGGTGCTACATAGATCAATGCTTGACACAGGGGCACCAGTGAGGTGCTACAAGGATCAATGCTTGGCACAGGGGTCAACAGTGGGGTGCAACATGGAACAGTGTTTGGCTAAGGGGTCAACAGTGGGGTGCCAAAAGGATCAGTACTAGAGCCCATTATGTTTCTTATTAATATAATAGAGTTGTCAACGGGAGGCAGCCAGAGAATTACATACATATTTTCCCAAAGGTTAACAAATTTTAAGATATTTAAACACTAAGTTTACTAAAAACTTAGAATTAGCATATTGGGTAAAATGTAATAGTTATATTAACTTGAAATATTTTCAAGCGATTGAGGTCGCTGACAGTAGACACTGGCTTGATGAAAAGCATGAATTACGTACTGCAACTGAAGAACCTCTAACTGAAAGATTCTGCTCTGATGAAAATGGTTAAGAAAAACGACAAGTTGAAGAATGAGACACTTGTGTAACATTTCTCAAGACTGATGGACTGAACACATCGCGTCCAGGCTGAGGGACTGATTACCTCAAACTCCTCCTCATTATCTTCCTCTTCTTCGCCAGCCACTGACTGGAGAAACGTTTCCTCAATAAAGCTTCCCAGATGTTGCACACCCTTGTTAGGAGCCTTGTATGCTGAGGCAACATGTTCAAAACATTATTTCCAACACATGTTGAACAAAAAATACAATACGCAGTTGTCGTATAGAGTATAAAATTGAAGAAATTAAAATATTTAAAATTAAGAAATGTAACACGGAAAAGAGAATGATAAAAACAATGCTATCTACACCAGAAGATAGAAGAGGAGATGTGAACCATCTACAAATTCAAGAGAGAGAATGTGAAACAATAGGAATAGAAAGTTTCTCACGGTTATTACGAAGGAGAGCAAGAGGACACACACTTATAAAGCTCAAGAAACAGTGTAGAAACGATGGTGAGAAACATTTCCTGACAAACTGGTACAGTGATGTATCTAAATATACTAAGTTATGCAGATAAATGGTTCAAAGAACCGACAGCAGTTCAAAAAACCGACAGCAGTTCAAAGAACCGACAGCAGTTCAAAGAACCGACAATTAGACACATGTGCAACACCTGGGTATCTTTACTTTGGAAACGTTTCGCCCCACAGTGGCTTCATCAGTCCAACACAGAGAAGAATGGTTGAGGATCAGAAGGAGTTTGAGGTAATCAGTTATAACGATAGATACGACGTGGCTTGTAAGGCAGGAAACTTGTGGAATTAAGATGGAATGGAGACCTGGTGTACTCAACCCCTACAAGCAGAAACAGATGAGTACAAATAGGTGAGTACATATACACACAAACACACGTCAGTACGTAATCTCTTCGCATCAAGTTGCTGGGCAAAAGATTGCCTTCCAATATTCACAGACTAACCTCCTTTATGTCCTTCCTCAGCTGAGTCCGTCCGTCCGTCCGTCCGTCCGTCCGTCCGTCCGTCCGTCCGTCCGTCCGTCCGACCGTCCGCCCGCCCATCGTTCTGACGGCTAATTCCCCTTCCATCTCCTCCCTTCCCGACTTCCCGACGTTCCGCCCGCTTGGACGGAATCTTGTAAACTCCGACAGTAGTGCAATGTCTGTGGCCCTGAGGTCGGTGGCCCTGAGGTCGGTGGTCCTGAGGTCGGTGGCCCTGAGGTCGGTGGTCCTGAGGTCGGTGGTCCTGAGGTCGGAGGTCATGATGTCGGTGGTCCTGAGGTCGGTGGTCCTGAGGTCGGTGGTCCTGAGGTCGGTGGTCCTGAGGTCGGAGGTCATGATGTCGGTGGTCCTGAGGTCGGTGGTCCTGAGGTCGGTGGTCCTGAGGTCGGTGGTCCTGAGGTCGGTGGTCCTGAGGTCGGAGGTCATGATGTCGGTGGTCCTGAGGTCGGTGGTCCTGAGGTCGGTGGTCCTGAGGTCGGTGGTCCTGAGGTCGGTGGTCCTGAGGTCGGTGGTCCTGAGGTCGGTGGTCCTGAGGTCGGTGGTCCTGAGGTCGGTGGTCCTGAGGTCGGAGGTCCTGAGGTCGGTGGTGGTTGTGTATTTCTCGGGTTTATGAGGAGGAATCAAGAAGCATGAAGAAAAGATGTGTATGAAAATAACGAAGATGAATAAGAAAATGATGATAATGATGAAGATTAATAAACAAGAGAACTGCCACACAGGTTGAGGACAAATAAATAACAAAACATGAGTAGAGAGCAAGGAATAAGAGGCAGAGTTAAGCGAGAATGAATCAGTAAGAGGAAGAGGATAAACAAGAGGGACAGGGAGAGAGAAACACGGGTGAGAGTGAGAGAGCAATTTCCTCTTGTGGAGGCAAACATAGGCAGTTTACTTGTTCTGTATATTTCACATTTTAAGAACCAGTCTCGCTACACACTCTGAATTATTTTCTCTTGTCTTCAATGAATAAATAACTATGTTATACTCTTGGTTTAATTTTCTAAACAAAGCATATATTAATATATATATATATATATATATATATATATATATATATATATATATATATATATATATATATATATATATATATATATATATATATATATATATATATATATATAACATAAGCGTGTACTCAGCTATTTGTAGTTGCAGGGGTCGAGACATAGCTCCTGGCCCAGCCTCTTCACTGATCGCTACTAGGTCTTCTCCCTGCTCCATGAGCTTTATCATACCTCGTCTTAAAACTATGTATGGTTCCTGCGTGTGAGTATGTGTGTGTGTATGTGTGTGTGTGTGTATGTGTGTATATGTGTGTGTACTCACCTAGTTGTGGTTGCAGGGGTCGAGTCATAGCTCCTGGTGTGTGTGTGTGTTTGTGCAAATATGTATGCGTACGGGCGTGTTGTGCGGGCGTGCGTGCGTGAAAACAGTTCAAGTGAAAACAAAGCCATTCTGTTTCCTCTAAAAGCTTAATTTCTCATCCATTCACGTCGCTCTGAATGAGACATCAATCAAGGCGTCTCGCTCATTTCAGTCTTATTCAGACGAGCCGCCTCACTCACACCTTTAAAATCTTCACTTAGTGGAATGATCTCGGCGGCTAATTTCAGTCACATCAATATGCATGAAGACAAAGTTACGGGTAGAACACTTGAAGAAGACCTCAGACGGGGATCGAAATTACAGTCTCAGTCTTTATTCTCTTTGTTTATTCAAGTGAGTTTTTTCGGTTCATTGACAGGTGTCTACCGCTTTTTGACGTTGTGTTATAACTGTTTATATGTACTGGTAAGAAGTGTGTACTCGCCTAATTGTGGTTGCAGGGGTCGATTCATTGCTCCTGACCCCGCCTGTTGACTGGTCGCTACTAGGTCACTCTTTCCCTGTTCTGTGAGCTTTCTCATGCTTTTATTCATACCTCTTCTGTGTGTGTGTGTGTGTGTGTGTGTGTGTGTGTGTGTGTGTGTGTGTGTGTGTGTCTACACTTGTATATGTGTATATTTATTTACTTAGCTCTTTTATATTACCAATTTTCAGTTACCTGAACAAAAGTTATTCTTGTGGAGTTCCATCTTCTGCTACTAATTTACAATACCGATTATTATAAATTAGTAAGAGTTTTGACAGGCTTCACATACACATACACAAGCACATTCACACAAACACACACACACACACTGCCACACTCACACAAACACTCTGATACATACACGCAAACATACATACTCTAAAGGGATTTTTTTGTTTATATTTTATTTAAAAGACATTATGTACAATTCATAGGTATCAAAATGATACCTTAAACCACAAAACAGTACCAACACTTAAACATTACAAAAACCCAGGACAGATCATTCCGCCCCAAAACAATATGGCATAACAAAATTACAATAACACTAAATCTCCTACAATCACCCTAAGCCAGAAAAACAATCCCTACATACATCATCCAGCATGTGATGTTATGCACATGCTAAAAACCCCTAAATTAAAATTTAATCCATTTCCATTATTACCAATACATACATCAAAAGAAAACATACATAATACTTTTTCATGTATCAAAATGATTTTTTCCTTACATCTGCCCAGATAACATCCCTCACTTTACAATATTCAGACCATCATACTACAATACATAACATGTATGCATCACCAGTGACATAGTTATCTCTTTACAATATCCACTATGGGCTTGAAATGCAATGGAATTCTTGGACCCCCAAAAAAAACTGATACTCCAAAACCTCTTCTTTTAACATGATGTTACACTGTCCTAGTGCAAGGACACACTTATAAAAAAGCATACTTTACACTAACTCCTTTAATGAGGTTCCCTCATAATCTATAAGAGCTGATATACTTATAAACACACAAAAAGATACGTCTAAAGAAAAATCCGTGTTCAACACGGTTCTCCCTCTACATTGAAGAATCACGTTTACTTCCAGAAGACTACTCAAAATGCTCGTGCGGTCCCATTTATCTCCACACCTAAAACCACACAGAACCACTCCGTATATACTAAAAACATATACATTAGCCCCTATATATATAAACCAAAGCACCTTCATATCCTAATCACAACCTACTCACTTCACAGAGGTACACACATAATATCATAATATACAGGCCATGAATAAACATTATTCATACATATATAAGAAGATTATTAACATAAATCCCTCACATACACAACCACTACTACTGCAGATCTGCACAAATAATCTTCCTTAAAAGGCAATGGCCATTATTTACACACAATTACCTACGTCTTCTCTACACATGATAACGTAATGTAATGAGTGTATTTCCTTCATCGTATTAGTCACTGCATTAGTTTCACCAGGCAGTTTTATTCATGGGAACACATTTGACGTCTTCACTGCACAAACTTCCACTGCATCACTGCTGTTTGTCACTGTACAGTCTCGTCACATGGACGATTTTAATGTAACTATGTCCAGACTCTCAGAAAGCCCGTTGCTGACCTTTTCGACAATACTCCCGCGTTTCCTTTAAAAGTCCATCTATCAGTCATAAAAGGAAATTACTAGGACAAATAGGGTCATACTGTTTGAAGTCAGAGGACTAGGATCAAGGGGACACTGGTGGAAGCTGAAACCAAAGCTGAACCATAGGGATGTCAGGAAGTATTTCTTTGCTCTCAAGGTGGTTGCACAGTGCAATAACTTGGATGAAACTGTTTTGGAGGCAAACTTAATGCACAGCTTTAAGAGTAGGCATGATAAAGCCCAAGAGGCCAGAAATCAGTGAGGTCGATCACCAGAGTCGAGGAGGCGGCGAGGCCATGAGCTCGGTGATCACACGTTGTGATGATTTTTATTAAAAATAAACACCCAAAACAGATATCGATATTTATAACTATCATTATTAAATTACTGCATTTATGAGTGGAGCCCTAAACCCCACACGGGTTTTACAGCCCATGGGGAATGGGAGGAAATCAGGTTCGACCTAAGGAAAGGAAGGATTGGTTAACTTCCTGCATCAAGGCACCTCCTTTGATGCCAATTAAACAGATATATATATATATATATATATATATATATATATATATATATATATATATATATATATATATATATATATATATATATATATTCCAGAATAAGGATTAAAATCAATTCTCAGCATTAACGCTGAGACAATTACGCCTCTCGGTGTATGTATCCTGTTCTTGAAAGAGTTGATATCTCAGTATTTAAAAACTTGAGTCTACTTTAATAGCTGCGTTGGGGATTCGAAGTATCCATGACCGCCATCTTTCATGTAGTCGACAGGTTTTGAACCTAAAAAAAAAATTCCAACCAACCGTTTTCTGTGTGATGGAATTTATTATGAGGCGACCACGCCATTAAGTCAGTGGTGAGGAAATTGCAACATTCCCTCACTCACCCAGAACTCAAAATTGAATACTCAGTCCAGAATTGAAATACCAACTTTTGAAAAAAAAAAAAAAAAAAGAGTTCGACATCATACTTATAATCTTAGTTTTTCACGTCTTTTATTTTTTTAGCAACACACCGAGAATAAATATTGGTGCTAAATTAAATTCATGTTAAACACGCAGAATTAAAATATATATATATATATATATATATATATATATATATATATATATATATATATATATATATATATATATATATATATATATATATATATATATTATTTATATGCATTTATTTAATTAATAAATGACTATGAATGTTAGTAACTTTAGAGCAGTAATTTTTTATAGAGTCAATGCCAGTTTTTCTTTTGGTAGTTTTTCCGGTTGGTTAGGTTTAAAGACTATCGACTACACAAGGTTTGAGAAGGCACACCACCAGTCAAGGATAGGCATTAGCTGCTCAGCCTTCGTGGTGACAGGGTGAGCTGCGCAGGTCCCTGGTGGCAAAACAGAGAAACTTTGTTTTCCCACAATATGGCGGATTAGTACAGACGCAGGGTTAATACTGTGTGTATAGAACTTCTCCAGGGAGCGATTTACCAGATCAATGCAGATGTCCTGTTGCCATTGATTATAAGGGACATATACCAGATATCACTTGAGGACATTTATGGCATTTCTTTAAATGGTGCTGGAAGGTTCTGGGTAAAATTTAACACCGGCTGTGCCTACGAAGCAGTTGTTGACAAATACCAGGAGGCAAGGATCGTCATCAACTCAAGCCTAGAGGTGCGTCTTCACGATGTTTCAGCTCAGTACACTTGGATCAAGATTCGAAATGCTCCATTTGAGGCCGGGGAGATGGATGTGAGGGAGGTATTCAAACAGTATGGAGTAATTCATGCGATTATGATGGGCCGCTGGGCTTATGGCGTGTATGCCGGAATGCCAGAAAGAACCTTCTCCATTAAGATGTCCCTCAGAAAGCAGATACCATCATATGTGCAGACGTCTTTAGGATGCAGGTTTATGTGACATATCCTGGCCAAGTGCGAACCTGCCGTCTATGTGGTGTGGCAGGACATGTAGCGGCGACTTGTGAGCGTCGTCAGGAAGATCAACAGCGTCGTCAGGGTGTCGGCCATCAGCAGGGAGAAGAAGGGGCTGAGGATGGGCTGCATCATGCCAAGGGTGTGGAGCTTGGTAGGAGATGGAGTGATGTGGTTGAGGCGTCGGAGGTGGTGGTCTCCACTTTGCCATCATCTTCGCTGGAGTCGTTGCCTGACCTGGGTCAGGATGTGGAGACTCAAGGGCAACTGAGTATGGCAGAGGGCCTGGATACCCCTTTGATGGAGGATTTGTGCCGGATGTTGGATGGCCCCGTGTCGGTGGACCAGGAGAGTAAAAGGGATCTTGAGGTGGTGCCATTGAGTACTAAGAATAAATGTGTGGTCGAAGGGGATTCTGCCGATAGCAGGAAGGTCAGGAAAGTGGTGGTGGAGGTGCAAGGGGGAAAGGAGCATGGGGAAATGGAAGTGGTAGGGGAATCACGATAAAGGTCAAGTGGTATGGCTGAGAATGATGTGCTCACCCCGGGCCAGAGGATTGGTAAAAAGATTTCAGTGGAGGTGGACGAGGCTGAAAAAGGGGTAATGGGGAAGTTTGGAAGGAAGGGTATGAAGGGAGGTGGTGGAAAGGAGGTACCAACTGCTGTTGGTGCACCCAGGGTAGTAAAGTCGAAAGGTAAACCCCCGTTTGTATATTCAGGTGTTTAAACATAAATGCAAATGGCCTCTGTATGGAGGTAAAGAGACGTTGGCTTGAGATGACTTTGAGAAGCATGAGAGTTGATGTGTGCATCCTCCAGGAGCACAATTTTAGGTGTGGATGTGACTTAAGGCTGAATGGATATGAGATGTATACGGGTAGTTCGAAAAGTCTCAAGGGTGGGGTTGCCTAAGGGATAAGTCAGACCAGTCCTTTTCGTTTAAAGGCTTGGGAAGAGGGGGGGGGAGAATCGTGAGGGTGGAAGGGGTGTGGGGGATGCCCAGATTGGTTTGGTTGGTGTGTATATGCCGGCAGTGCATAATCATCGATGTAAGGAAGATTTTGTTAGAGATGAATTGGTGTATGCTCTGAGGGGATTGCCAATGGTAACAGTCATAGCTGGGGACTGGAATTGTGTGATTCGGGAGAAAGATGTTGAACCGCGGGGGTCTGGTTGTGTTTTGGGAGCATTTTGGAAGGTTTTGGGGGCGGTTGGGGTTGAGGACGTAGTTCGGGGTGGGGGTTGGGATGTGGATTTTACGTTTTCAAAGGGATAGCGGCAAGGTTAGATAGAATATATGCATCGAGGTGGTGCAGGTTGGACGGTTAGTTGTCTGGACGCAGGGCTCTCAGATCACAGGGGTGTGTTAGTGGAGCTTGAGTGGGAGGGGGCTGTGGCAACATATCCAGGTTATTGGAAATTGAATACATGGTTAATGAGTGGGGAGGGGCACTGGGAGGTTTTTGCGGATTGGTGGGAGAGGCTGTGGGGGGAGGGGAGGGGTATTGTTGATGTGGTCAGTTGGTGGAATGGGAAAGCAAAGGTGGCTATTAGGGACTTTTATCAGTGGGTGGGCAGGGAGGATGCATGGTACCGTTTCGGGAAACAGAAATACCTGGAGGCGCAGCTGAAGGATTGCTGTGGGGAAATGGGCTGGCAGAGGCAGGGGGAAATTGAAAATTTACGTGGGCAGTTGAGGGATATATAGAATGAGAGGTTTCAAGCTATAAGGATTAGAGGTGGAGTGGAAGACGTTTTGTGGGGGGACAAGCCATCAGCTTTGGTATTGCTCAAATTTCAGGGTCGATGAAAGAAAATGATGGTTATGTCGTTGAGGGTGGAGGAGGAGATGGGTGGATATCGGGAGGGACAGGTGGTGAACACAACTGAATGAATGTGTGATATGCTGAGCACTGGTTTCGTCGGAAAATGGGAGGATTGGAACGTGATGTGGAGGCGGGGGTATGGTTTTGGAGGGCATCATGCAGGGTATAAGTGGGGATGCGAGGGTGGGGTTGGAAGGAGACATTATGGAGGAGGAGGTAGAAAGAGCAGTGCAGGAGTTACATTTAGGAAGGCACCCGCCATCGATGGGATTCCTGGGGATTTTTACGTTAGGCATTGGGAGGTGATGAGGGAGGTGTTGCTGAGAGTGTTTAATGCCATGAAGGTGGAGGGTAAGATGGGAGTCGAGCAAAGGACGGGGATTGTGGTTTTGATTCCCAAGGGTCAGAATAGTGATACTTTGAAAGGTTATAGGGCGATTACTCTTCTTTATGCGGACTACAAGATTTTTGCCAAAATCTTGGGTAATCGCATGAAGGAGGTCTTGGAAGGATTGTTTGATGGGGGGCAATTTGGGGTACTGGGACAAAGTATGCGGATGGGGCATCTATGAATTAGGGATTTTGTGGAAAGGGCGGAAGGGAGGGGGTGTCCTTAGCTTGGATTGGGAAACAGCGTATGATAGGGTGAAAAGGAGAATGTTGTGGGACATTTTAAAGAGGCAGGGGTTTGGGGATGAGGTGGTGGGTTGGGCGAGGGTGCTTTATGAGGGGGTGCAGTTCAGGGTACAGGTTAATGGGAAGTTGGGGGAGGCAGTGGGCATGGGGAGGGGGCTGCGACAGGGATGTCCCTTGTCGCAGCTTCTTTTTGCATGTCTTCAGGACCCCTTTTATAGGTTGGCAAGGGAGGGGGTGTGGGAAAAGGTGGGGGATTCTAGGATGGCCCCCAGAATTGTGGGTTACGTCGATGACACTACAATTCTGGTGGGCAGTGAGGAGGGTTTAGCGAATGTGGATAGGATTGTGGAGGTTTTCGGGAGAGCTACAGGGATGTGAGTAAATAGAGCAAAGTCAAAGTTGATGGAGGTGGGTATGTGGGCAGGGGAGCATTGGGAAGAAGGTGTGGGTGGGTGCTAGCAGACAGTTTAAAGATATGTGGGGTGTCTTTTAGTAGGGATGTTCAATTGGCACAAAGAATTAATTCAAGGGTGGTTGTGGATGCGGCTCTTGCACGATTGGGGGGATGGAAACCTGGGGAGATGACCCTTTTGCAAAGGGTAATAGTTGTTAATATGCTCATATATAGTAGGTTGTGGTTCGTGTGTGCGGTGTACCCTTTTCTTGATGAGGATATTGCAAGGTTGGGATTACGGTAGGCACTGGTTGAATCAGGGAATAGTAATGACAAGGGTGGGGCTAGGGGGGTTGGGGTTAATACCCTTGCATCGTAGATTATTGGGTATTTATGTGAAGCAGGAATTTCTGGTAAGGATGGGGGTATCGTGGGGCACGGGTAGATCAGGTTATGCGAGTGGTGGGGAGGTAGAGATGTTTTAGTGTGTGAGGAGATCTTAAGAGTATTGTTGGTCGTGAGGGACCCCGGGAAGTTTAAGGTGAGTAAGCTCGATAGGGTGGGGGACAACAAGGAGGTAGTATATGGGAAAGCAGAGTTCCCACTGTATGACTGGAAGCGGGTGTGGTACTGGTTACGAAAGGTGAAAGTGCCATCGAGGGTGAGGGAAACTGGATACCATTTCCTGCATGGCATTTTGGCATCGCGGGCACAGCTTTTCTGCATGGGTTTAGTAGGGGATGGGTTGTGTTCTCGTTGCGAGTCTTTGGATATGGCGTATCATTCTGTATTTTTCTGTGAAGGGTTGGATGGAGTGTGGGAATGGTTTGGAAGGGTAGTTAGGGGCGTTGGAGGTTTTTGTTTCGCTATTAAGGGCCTTGAGTTTGGATTTTGGAGGCTGTCAGGACGACGTTCGAAGTGGTTTGGTGTATCTAGTCTTGGATTTTATACATGTTTCCTGGGGTATGAGGGAGGTGCAGGGGGCGGTTCGAATCAAGGCATTGGCAGCTCGTTTTTATAGGATGCGCTGTAGGAACCAGGAGCTGTATGGGAGATGTTGGGAAGGGGCTTTTTCGGCGGGTTATAGGTTGATGTCTTTTGATTCGTTGAGGAGAGGGACGGGCGGCCGATGACAGGGGACTGGTCGAAGGAAAGTTTGGGTTCTAGGAGGGATGGCAGGGATGTGTGGGGTTAGGTGTGTGCAAGTAGTGATGTGTCTGTGTGAATGGGGGGGGAGCAATCTTGGGTCTCAGGTGGGCATAGAGATTGGGTTTTATTAGGAGGATGCAAGTTGAAGTAAGGACAGACGCAGACATGGGAGAAGGGGGTGTTTTTGGGATACGGCTTGACTAAGGATGCTGTGCACAGGTGTGGATTGACGACTTCCGGAAACAAGGGGGGGGGGGTTATGTCAGGGGAGACACGACGGGGGTGCTTTCGACTTTGCAGGTGGAGAGCTGTGGGGGACTTGGATTGGTGAGCCTGTACTGTACTTTTATAGTTCTGAACAGGATACCTCTAGTAAACGGATGTGGCACGTACTGGGAGGATGCTTTTGGAGGTATACAGAGTACAGCCTACAAGTCTGGGTTTGTGCCTGTGATGTGACATATGGAGCTAGGTGTTGGTGTTTCTTATATACAGTGGCTTTTATAGTGAAGTTCAACAATATATGTGTTTTGACTTGTATGTTTTTCTAATTCTTATAATTGTACGACCATTATGTTCCTGAGTGGGACTTCTATGACGGTTTCTTTTTTTGATATATTTATGCTTGTTTATTTTGTGTAGGTATTTCTTGTTGTCATTCATATTATGTATAACGTGTTGGATGTCGGGTATCCTTGTACGCTTTTGTTGTCATTACTGTAACTTTTATCATGGTTCATGGCATAGCAATTCAATTTGCTTGAGTTTGTATTTTGTACTGAGGGCTGGTTGTGTAGAAATGTATATGATGGAGTGTTTATCTTGAATATGTATATAAACATGTGACGTTGTAGTTCCTGATTTTGACGTCACTGGGTGTTTTTGTAATATGGGGTGAGATATATGTGCCCATGTTTTCTTGTTCTTTGTGCAATCTATGTTATCATGTGTTATGTATTTTTTGCGTTTTAAATAAAATATATAAAAAAAAGTCAAGGATACTTTAAACAATAAAATAAATATTAAAGCTCTCAGTATTAATACACAGAGATCTACCATTCTCTGTATAATATTGCTTTGAAAAGTCCACTTCTTGGTATATACTTACACTGCAAAGTTTACTCGTATATTCGGTTTGTCTCCAATGAGATTTCAAAGCAGATTCACAGGGTATGTACACAGAGGGAAAAAGAGGTATATTTCTCCCTTCGAGAGTTGACTTTAATACCTATTTCAGCGATTAAAGTAACCGTATCTGGTAGTGAAAAAATTACGCACAGCCTTAATGACCCTAGAGTAGTCGATAGGCTTTAAACTGCATTAACCAGCCAACCAACTGATTCGAGACGACTGGTGTCGAGTCAGTGTGTCAGGGTGGTGGGCAGTCTAGCTTGACCCTCCGTGTTAGCACCTTGCGTCTGCCAGAGCAACCAGGAATAACGACTGTCCTAACAAACAGTGTACCTTGCGTCGTGTGGCGGTCGTGCGTGTGTTGTCGTTCCTGCGTGTGACTACCGTTGTGTCTCCTACCTCTCACGAAAGCTACAACAACAGCTACAGTAAGAAGATTTACAGATCCTGGGTAATGTTTTGGCAGGGTAGGGAGGGATAGTGTGCAGTAGACTCTTGGTATAAACATGACAATAGATGTAAACCTTGGAATTAGATACAAACGCTAAAAAAATTATAAAACGATTTCGGTCCCAGGACATGTAAAATATAACCTTACACTGTTTCTATTAAAGCTCATATATTGGAAGAGTTTCTTAGGCAGACTTAGGACTAACTTAAGTTTTAATAGACAATAAGATATATTAGGAATTTTATGTTTACGGTCATTTTGGTGGGTGTTAGTGCAAATATACCAACTTTTGCAAAAACTTAAATCTGAATTTTAACAATTCCACTATTATTATCTTCACAGATTGATGTACATGAATCTTTGCCGGGATATTCGCATATATTTTCAGAATAAAATTTAAGTGATTTCTATATTAACGGAAAAAATGCCAAAATTTTAGCCAATATCTTTTAAGTTACCTAAGAACATAACACTAATACTAGTTCATGCTAGGTAGGTCCAACTCTCGCCCATTCACACACTTGTACCTGTCCGATCTATTTTTAAGACTACCCAAAACATTCTTCATTGACACCACTTTGAAACTTTTTCTGTTCGTCTACACTTCTTGACAAACCAGTGCTTCCCTGTTACCTATCTACATTTGTCAAACTTCACTCACTTAGTGCTAGTTCTCTTGGTTAGATATTTCCAACACGTTACTTACTTATTCCGGTTTTCGTTTCTACATGTCAAGTCATATCATCCCTTTAATTGAAAGTGCAACCCGCGTGACAAGTCACTGTATGAAAAATCCAGGAAAATCTAAAATATTGTGTGTCCCCACACACTGCAGTCTCCCGGTGACCATTTTCCCCGAATAAGCCAAAGCACAAAGGGGCGATATATCTTAAGATGAAAACTAAGTACCTTGCAATTTTTTTCCCAGTGTCTCGAGCTGAATAACATTGATCCCGTCTCAGGACCATGTTCGACACTGATAAAAAAAAATAATGCAGCCCTGGACTATAGACTATTGATTAGTCTCACGAAATCTTAATAACACGATTGAAAACAAACCACAGTACGGGTGGGGCTCCAACTTGTAGCCAGCTGGCACGGTGGTTTACGCACTAGCCTGGAGTTTTAAGACTCGCTTGCAGTGAGCTCGAACCCCACCCGTACCCTGGTTTGGCTATTGATTAGATTTCCTGTCGCATGAAATGTAAATTCGTAACCAAGTACCTTAGTTTTGTTTCACAAGTTAAACCTTTGGTTGCTGTGTTCGCCTGGGCGTTTGTACGTCACTAAGATTAGCTCTTCGTCTCTCCAGAACGTTGTCAAATACTGTTATTGTTCCTTCCACACTTGCTGGTGAGGTAGTTTTAAAAATTATCCCATGACAACCCTGAACTTAGCCATACCAGGGAACAGCATCCTCTCCCCAACGTCATCCCAGGTAACAGCATCATCCCCCACACCTCGTCATCCCAGGTAACAGAATCATCCCCCACACCTCGTCATCCCAGGTATCAACTCCAGCACACCGTTAGTTTGTTCATAGTTTGTCATTCGGCTGGCAAGTCCTTGTTTTATATACACAGGTCTGTTCTTGCAATATAAGTTTCTTGCCCATGCTTTGAAGTGGAATTTACTTGTGATGGTGAAAAGAGGCAGCGCCTTCATAATACCAGACCAGTCAGGGAGCAACAGGTTTCTGGTATTGTTCAAGCCTGAAGAAATGAACGATAGATATACGAGAGTTTGACACTGTAAGGATAGTGAAAATGAAAACTAGGCATGTGAGAATTTGACATTAAAAGAATAGTTTAAAATGAAAGCTGTACATAAATAGTATATAGTACTGACAAGATGAAGAATTATGAACATGTGCAACATCTGGGTATCTTTATTTGCAGACTCTTCGCCAACCAGTGGCTTTATAAATACAAGGACATAATGTGAAAAATGTATGATTGTATACAAAGGATGAGGTAATCAGTCCCTCAGTCTTCAGACTACGGTGGTCTTTAACTCCAAGACTGATTACCTCGACTTTTGTATTTAGTTCTACAGTCTTCCCATTATGTCCTTGCATTGATAGCCACTGGTTGGCGAAGCGTCTACAAATAGATACCCAGATGTTGCACATATCTAATTCTTCAAAATGAAAGCTAGGTATGTGAGAGCTTATGACACGGGAAGGAGTGTAAAATAAAACGCGTGTACTACTAGGATAATTATCAAGGAGAGCTCTTACCCTGGGGATAGCTTTCTCGGTTCAATGGAAAAAAAGAAAATAAAACCTTCTGTTTCATCCATTAGCTCCTGAGCCGTCGTCCACAGCGTAGATCTCGGGTGTACAATAAACTATTTTCTCCGGCGACTAAACATTTAAAATTAATTTCAGTGGATTAATGGAACGTTGTCGAAAATTATTAATGCAGTAATAAAATTGTTAATGGATTTTGAAAAGAACTGCCGATTTAATTTTTTTTTTAATCTTACGTACCCAAAGTGTACCCGTGTTGGTGAGGGGGAAAGGACTTGCTTGTTTTATAAAAGGCAAACATCCCAGACTTATTATTTCTTACGGGAATACTTTGGTATCAGGAAATGAAGGAATGTTGGCTGTGTACACAACTTTGAAAAGTCTTCCACTCGTCAAGTTGTATTGTTGAAAAAGTTTATATTTACTGGGTTACTTAGAGGGTCGTCTAGTAGGGGCAAAAATAGCAACAAAACTGAATTTGAATTACGCTTAAGTCCAGTTTTGGAACTAATGTTCCTTAATAATTGACACAAGTCTTGGCAACATAGTGAATCTTCTGTTTTAAATGACTTTTAATTGTTTTCAGTGTAGTGGGAGAGAAAGGTGGGGCAAGCAGGAGGGAACGGAGAGGTGAAAGGGAGAAGGGAAGTAGGGAAAGGGATGGAGAGAAGAGGAAGGGGATAACAGAAGACAAGAGGGAATGGAAAAGTAATGGAGAGGGGAAGTTAAAGATGGTGGAAAATATACTTTTTTTGTGGGTCATTATCTTGGTAAAACACGAGTGATGTAGTTAAAACACAAACACACACACACACACACACACACACACACACAGATGTGAAGTTGATGAGGAGGATTCAATCGTACGAGGACCAGGCAGAACTACAAAGGGATCTGGACAGGCTGCAGGACTGGTCCAAGAATTGGCTCCTGGAGTTCAACACCACCAAGTGCAAAGTCATGAAGATTGGGGAAGGGCAAAGAAGACCGCAGACGGAGTACAGTCTAGGGGGCCAGAGACTACAAACCTCACACAAGAAAAAAGATCTTAGGGTGAGTATAACACCAAGCACATCTCTTGAGGCGCACATCAACCAAATAACTGCTGCAGCATATGGGCGCCTAGCAAACCTAAGAACAGCATTTCGACATCTTAACGAGGAATCGTTCAGAACCCTGTACACTGTGTAGGTTAGGCCCATACTAGAGTACGCAGCACCAGTTTGGAACCCACACCTAGCAAAGCACGTAAAGAAACTAGAGAAAGTGCAAAGGTTTGCAACACGACTAATCCCTTAACCTCTCCTACGAGGAGAGGTTAACGGAAATCGACCTGACGACATTGGAGGACAGGAGAGTAAGGGGGGACATGATAACGACATATAAAATAATGAGAGGAATTGACAAGGTGTACAGACAGAATGTTCCAGAGATGAACACAGCAACAAGGGGGCACAGCTGGAAGTGGAAGACTCAGATAAATCAGAGATGTTAGGAAGTATTTCTTCATTCACAGAGTGGTCAGAAGTGGAATAGCTTGGGAAGCAATGTAGTGGAGGCAGGATCCATTCATAGCTTTAAGAAAAGGTATGATAAGGCTCATGGCGAAGGGAGAGACCCAGTAGCGGCCAGTGAGGAGGCGGGGCCAGGAGTTATGACTTGACCCCTGCAACCACAACTAGGTGAGCGCGCACGCAACACACACACACACGCCACACACACGCAACACACACACAACACACACACGCAACACACACACGCAACACACACGCGCAACACACACACGCAACACACACACGCGCAACACACACACGCGCAACACACACACGCGCAACACACACACGCGCAACACACACACGCGCAACACACACACGCGCGCAACACACACACGCGCGCAACACACACACGCGCGCAACACACACAGCGCGCAACACACACACACACGCGCGCAACACACACACACGCGCGCAACACACACACACAGCGCGCAACACACCACACACGCGCGCAACACACACCACGCGCGCAACACACACACGCGCGCAACACACACACGCGCGCGCACACACACACACGCGCGCAACACACAGCGCGCAACACACACGCGCGCAACACACACAGCGCGCAACACACACGCGCGCAACACACACACGCGCGCAACACACACACGCGCGCAACACACACACGCGCGCAACACACACACGCGCGCAACACACACACGCGCGCAACACACACACGCGCGCAACACACACACACGCGCGCAACACACACACACGCGCGCAACACACACACACACGCGCGCAACACACACACACGCGCGCAACACACACACACCGCGCGCAACACACACACACCGCGCGCAACACACACACACCGCGCAACACACACACACACGCGCGCAACACACACACACACGCGCAACACACACACACGCGCAACACACACACACACACGCGCAACACACACACACACACGCGCAACACACACACACACACGCGCAACACACACACACACACACGCCAACACACACACACCACAACACGCACACACACCACACACACACACACACAGCGCACACACACACACACACACACGCGCAACACACCAAAAACACACACACGCGCACACACACACACACGCGCAACACACACACACACACGCGCACAACACACACACACACACACCGCGCAACACACACACACACACGCGCAAACACACACACACACACGCGCGCAAACACACACACACACACGCGCAACACACACACACACACACACGCGCAACACACACACACAACACACACCCACACACGCACACACACACACACACGCGCGCACACACACACACACACACAGCGCGCACACACACACACACACACGCGCAACACACACACACACACACACGCGCAACACACACACACGCGCAACACACACACACACACACGCGCAACACACACACAGCGCACACACCACCACACACAGCGCAACACACACACACGCGCAACACACACACACACACACGCGCAACACACACACACGCGCAACACACACACACGCGCAACACACACACACGCGCAACACACACACACGCAACACACGCGCAACACACACACACCAAGCAACACACACCCCACACACACACACGCAACACCACACCACGCACACACACACGCACACACCACACACACACGCACCCCCACGCACGCACACGACACGCACACCACGCACCACACGAACACCACCCCCCCACGCACACCACACACCACACGCACACCACGCACGCACACGCGCACACCACGCACACACGCGCACACACGCGCATTTCATAGCCACATACACATTTATATGTATAAGGAAGAAGTCACAAAACGCGTGATTACAAATATGGAAAAAAATATGCATCAAGACAACGATACATGCATACCCGTGCACATTCTCAAATACGTAAAATGCATGGATACATACACTACGTATTATACAGTACCGTAATGGACATGGAGTATATTGGCGAGAATATATGCACACTGATAAAAAAATCAACAGTTTAATCTGCATTTCAACATTGATGTTTCACAACATTGTAACTCTCGCGTATATGGCAACAATTAACGAGATTATCTACAAGAAATACTGGATGTACCAGGTTGTTAGAAAGCGAGGGGCATGACCCATAATTTTGATGGTCACAATAGAAGGGGAAGAAGGGACGAATTCAGGAAGGAAAGAGATTGAAAAATATGCACTTAGGAGCTGAGGAGATAAGCAATGACCTTGCTCTCTTAGGGAAATGATTGTGTGGTGGCAAGAGGTCTTGTGCTTCCTGGCGCTCGCTTTCCGCCGGACCACAAGCTGCAGGAAGGGATTTACCTTCCGTAAAAGGAAAATGGGCGATGGGAAATAAGAGACAATAAATCAGTGTGAGATCATTCAGTGCAAAGAGCAGAGGTTTGATCTTTTGTTATATAAGCACGAAAGTTGCTGCTACTGTGCACTGCTAGCCTCGACTGGTAGAGACTGGAGCGGACTGGTAGCGACTGACGACTGTGCGGACTGCGACGGTAGCGAGACTGGTAGCGAGACTGGTAGCGAGACTGGTAGCGAGACTGGTAGCGAGACTGGTAGCGAGACTGGTAGCGAGACTGGTAGCGAGACTGGTAGCGAGACTGGTAGAGTTCAACAATGTTAAGGAGAGTCTCTGCAGGTAACTCAGAGCAGTCTAAAGTGAGAGGGGCAGGGGAGAGACAAGGGGATGGAATGTGATCATGGGTAGGGGAGGCCACTGAGGTGTTATGGAAAAGGCTAAGTATGGCGTTGCATACCTGTGCTTGGTACCAGAGATCACTGCCCCCCCCCCTTCCCTACGGCTCGGTTCCCGACTAGGCCTCTTGGGGAAGTGACTCAGGGATAACTTGGGAGAGGAAGTGGGAGAGATATTTTGAATTATTTCGGTGCGTAAGCAAATTTGCTCTGACACAGACCTTGACTATGCAGTGGAGCGCCACATTTAACTTCTGGTCACTTGTCTGGTCGGCTATTTTCTTCCATAGCGGTTTCAGCAGTTATTACAGTGAGTTTACAGAGTTTAAATATTTAAGAGTATACATTTCTGTATATCTTAAAACATCTCTGTTTTATGAGAAGTCATCCTGAGATGGTAATTCCCAACTGAAACTGCAGCTCAGGAGCGAAACTGAAGTTGTCGTAGCTTCCTGACACCATGTGGACGGAGTTTTTCATAGCCTTAGACACTCAGCTCAGACTGACATATTTCATTACTTAGTGAGCAAAAAATTACCCCTTGATAAATTTCGACAGGAAAACTTTGCTGTCTTTAAAGTCAACCCCATTTTTTTACTCCACATGATTGTCCAATAAAATTAGGAAACTCTGCCTCTATTTTCTAGGATTTTAAGAGGCTAATAAAGTAGTGCTGTAACAAATAGAGAATGTTTGGTGTGCTCGCTCGTTTATTCCGTTAACTTTATACGAAAACATGTGTAGCTTTGATATTTTTACTCTTGCTCATTACGTTCAGCAATGACTATCCTCCACAAGATAACAGGAACTGGGGTCCTTGTCAAGAACCTCTCCTGCTGCCTGGGAACCATAACAAAGCGCACGTAAAACAATCGAGCGATCGACTTGACAGAATTAAAAACATCAACATAAGTAGCAAGTTGGAGTCTATATGTTCTTCCTTTCACAAACTCTCTGGACCAGGCCACAGCGCTAGTACCCCTGAGGGTACAAAACCTAATCTCCACACCTCTGCTATTGATTTTATCGACTTGATAGTTGTGTAAACTTCAGTATTTTCTGTTACAACGGAGAGCTCTACAGTGCTAGTCTATCAGTGGGACCCTAGGAGCCAGAACGTTTCAACAAAATCTATATTAGTAGCGTAACGTGGTTATGTAGACCATTTTACTACTTCCAGACGAATGAATATTGGAGATTTGAGTCACAGTAAAGTTCATTCAGTTTATCTAAGACTCTACAAAAAACAGCGGTTCTCTTCCTTACTGTGTCAGTGTACAAATCTGATCATTTGCACTAAAGTTCTAGGTTTTAGGCAACCCCACCAAGAATTATTTATATTTCTATTCTCACCAACATTTGCGAACTAAACGGAGGTAGTTTTTTTTTTAAATAAGAGGGGAGAGAATAATGCAGTCCTGAATACCTGAGAGATGAAAATGTACATATATCAGTTGTTCACGTAATTAAAATTTTCTTCATATTTGTCCCCAGAGTGAAAGTTTTTCATAGTCTTTACAGACTTTGGGGAAGAAAAACATCTCTAATATTTTATCATACGTCCTAACACAGCTGAGAACGTTACCAATGTCTCCTTAAGATGCAAGAGCAACAACAGCCAATACCCCCACTAACGAATAACAAAAGTGTTTCTCCATACCTTCTATGCTGGTGTTTTACATTCTTGTGTTGAGGCTTCCAGATGGTTTATGTAGGCGAAGCAGATTTTAAATATACGTTTGGGAGATCATAAATATGCTTGGACTATCAATAACCCTTAAAACTTGCTTGGTTCATCGTAACTCTCATAATCTGGTGTAGTGGAAGAACTCAGTTGGTTATAAATGGATCATCTTCGTAAGAGGTGACCGAAATCTCGGCAAGACTCTTAAATAAAACTTCTTAGGTAATATACACCATTTTTATACATGGATGAACTACCTTTTTACTTTAAAAATAATAGTCTGTTTTCATCTGCTGTTTCACTTTATTCTTATATATGTACTCTGTTGTCTCCCGGTATATGTACTCTGTTGTCTCCCGGTACATGTACTCTGCTGTCTCCTTGGTACATGTACTCTGCTGTCTCCTTGGTACATGTCTCTCTGTACTCTGCTGTCTCCTTGGTACATGTACTCTGCTGTCTCCTTGGTACATGTACTCTGCTGTCTCCTTGGTACATGTACTCTGCTGTCTCCTTGGTACATGTACTCTGCTGTCTCCTTGGTACATGTACTCTGCTGTCTCTTGGTACATACAGGGTGTCCACAAAAACACTCCCTGATTTCAAACGGGTATAACATGTAACTTTATTGTAATAATCTTTCAGAGTTAGTAGCTTCAGATGCAGGATTGGATTCAGTTTCATGTGGTATAGAGTAGCATTGAGGCACTCAATGTGCGCCCCTCTGGTTGCTCGCCAAACATCGATGTGATAGTCCAGTTCGGTGCAGACGCTCTGCAGCATATCTGGAGTTATCATACGAACTGCTTCAGTGATCGAAATTTTCAGCTCCTCCAGGGTTGCGGGTAGTGGTGGTACGTAAACTGTGCTCTTCACGTACCCCCGAAGAAACAAGTCACAAACAGGTTCGGTGACATCGCAGGCCACTGGAGGTCACAGGACCTAACTGTTTGTGGTATTTGCCGATATCAAATTTTCGGCCGATACAGATTCCCCATATTTTTTTTTTATAAATCGTGGCTATTTTTAATATACGAGTGAATGCCTATTTCACATTAGGTATTAAATACCACGGGAAAGTAAAATATTAACTCAATTTCTGAGACGACAGTGTAATTACTCATTACTTGACCTGTTGTTACAAGTGTGTGTGTGTAAGTGTGTGTGTAAGTGTGTGTAAGTGTGTGTGTGTAAGTGTGTGTGTGTGTAAGTGTGTGTAAAAGTGTGTGTAAGTGTGTGTGTGTAAAAGTGTGTGTGTGTGTAAGTGTGTGTGTGTGTGTAAGTGTGTGTGTAAGTGTGTGTGTGTGTGTGTGTGTAAGTGTGTGTGTGTGTGTGTGTGTGTGTGTAAGTGTGTGTGTGTGTAAGTGTGTGTGTGTAAGTGTGTGTGTGTGTAAGTGTGTGTGTGTGTAAGTGTGTGTGTGTGTAAGTGTGTGTGTAAGTGTGTGTGTGTGTGTGTGTGTGTAAGTGTGTGTGTGTAAGTGTGTGTGTGTAAGTGTGTGTGTGTAAGTGTACTCACCTAATTGTGGTTGCAGGGGTCGAGACTCAGCTCCTGGCCCCGCCTCTTCGCTGTCTGCTACTGGGTCTCTGCTCTCCCTGCTCCATGAGCTTTATCATACCTTGTCTTAAAACTATGTATGGTTCCTGCCTCCACTATATCTTTCTCTAGTCCATTCCACTTCCTGACTACTCTGTGGCTGAAGAAATGTTTCCTGACATCCCTTTGACTCATCTGAGTCTTCAGCTTCCAGTTGTGTCCCCTTGTTTCTGTGTTCCCTCTCTGAAACAACCTGTCACTATCTACCTTGTCAATTCCCGCAGTATTTTGTATGTCGTTATCATGTCTCCTCTGACCCTTCTTTCCTCCAGTGTTGTTAGTCCTATTTCCCTCAACCTTTCTTCATAAGACAGACCCCTGAGTTGTGGAACTAGTTTTGTTGCAAACCTTTGCACTTTCTCGAGCTTCTTCACGTGCTTGGCTAGGTGTGGGTTCCAAACTGGTGCTGCATACTCCAGTATGGGCCTAACGTACACAGTATACAGGGTCCTGAACGCTTCTTTATTAAGATGTCGGAATGCTGTTCTTAGGTTTGCTAGGCGCCCATATGCTGCAGCAGTTATTTGGTTGATGTGCGCCTCAGGAGATGTTCCTGGTGTTATACTCACCCCAAGATCTTTTTCCTTGATTGAGGTTTGCAGTCTCTGGCCCCCTAGACTGTACTCCATCTGCGGTCTTCTTTGCCCTTCCCCAATCTTCATGACTTTGCACTTTGTGGGGTTGAACTCCAAAAGCCAGTTGCTGGACCAAGCCTGCAGCCTGTCCAGATCCCTCTGTAGTTCTGCCTGGTCCTCGTCCGATTGAATTCTTCTCATCAACTTCACATCATCTGCAAACAGGGACACTTCTGAGTCTATTCCATCTGTCATGTCGTTCACAAATACCAGAAGCAGCACCGGTCCTAGGACTGATCCCTGTGGCACCCCGCTCGTTACAGACGCCCACTCTAGCACCTCGCCACCTACCATGACTCGCTGTTGTCTTCCTGACAGGTATTCCCTGATCCATTGTAGTGCCTTCCCTGGTATCCATGCCTGGTCCTCAAGCTTCCGCACTAATCTCTTGTGTGGAACTGTGTTAAACGCCTTCTTACAGTCCAAGAAAATGCAATCTACCCACCCACCTACCCTCTCTTGTCTTACTGCAGTCACCCTGTCATAGAACTTCAGTAGGTTTGTGACGTAGGATTTCCCATCCCTGAAACCGTGCTGGCTGTCGTTGATAAGCTCATTCCTTTCTAGGTGCTCCACCACTCTTCTGATAATTTTCTCCATGACCTTGCATACTATACGTCAATGACACTGGTCTGTAGTTTACTGCTTCGTGTCTCTTTTTTTTTAAAAATTGGGACTACATTTGCTGTCTTCCATACTTCCGGTAGTCGTCCTGTTTCGATAGATGTGTTGAAGATAGTTGTTAGTGGTACACAAAGCGCCTCTGCTTCCTCTCTCAGGATCCATGGAGAGATGTTATCCGGCCCCATCGCCTTTGAGGTATCTAGCTTGCTTAGCAGCCTCTTCACTTCTTCCTCGGTTGTGTGTAAGTGTAATTCACAATAGTGGTAGTGTAAACTTAGCAATTTTCAAGAACGCGTAATATAAATATTTTAAAAGTATCGGCTCGTATAGCAAGTTTTTTTCTGATACCGTAAGAAGGGCCGATACTTTGGCACATCCCTATTGAGGCTTCGTAAATCCCTGGGGAACGAAAAGAAGCATAAATATAACCTCTAAACGTTAAGAATCCACTTACTTAAATTCTGTATTTAATGTAGCAGGAACCCTTCTGTGACCCCTCTGAACTCTACCCATGAACCCACGAGTGGGTGGAAAGGAAGTTTGGGTCTATGTACCCAAAACTAGACAATCTCAATTTGGTTACGGAGATAAATAAATTGTTGAACTTTCATTTATCCTTCAGTTACTCTGCTTCAACTGGACATTTTACAGTAATGGTATTTTTTTTTTTACAATGATAATTTTGTTACTTTCAGCAAGCATGGCGACTTTAGACAACCTCCTCAATGAGCTTCGCAACAGTAATGACGCTGGCAACAAGACTGAGCATTCGAAGCCAGCTGTGCCACCTCCAGCGAAATCTCCTTCAGCAGCATCCAAGGTACAGCCTTCAGCACCTAATGCAAGTATCTTTAACAGTAGGAACAGCAGCGTCGCCAGCAGGCGGCGCCAAGGGCTCTTTGCATAATCCAAGTGATGAACATCCCAGCCGTTCATCTACTCTCTCTTCCTGGTCACTAAGACTACGTACCCTGCGTCAGCAGGGCCAGACAGTAAAGTCTTCAACACCCGGTGTATCCCAGCACAAAAGCAGGTTTGTGGAGGGTAGTGGAGCCCTGAGGTTCTGCAGGTTTGTGAAGGGTAGTGGGGCCCTGAGGTTCTGCAGGTTTGTGGAGGTAGTGAGCCCTGAGTTCTGCAGGTTGTGGAGGTAGTGGGCCCTGAGGTTCTGCAGGTTTGTGGAGGTAGTGGAGCCCTGAGGTTCTGCAGGTTTGTGGAGGTAGGGAGCCCTGAGGTTCTGCAGGTTTGTGGAGGGTAGTGGAGCCCTGAGGTTCTGCAGGTTTGTGGAGGGTAGTGGAGCCCTGAGGTTCTGCAGGTTTGTGGAGGGTAGTGGGCCCTGAGGTTCTGCGTTTGTGAGGTAGTGGAGCCCTGAGTTCTGAGGTTTGTGGAGGGAGTGGAGCCTGAGGTTCTGCAGGTTTGTGGAGGTAGTGGGCCTGAGGTTCTGCAGGTTTGTGGAGGGTAGTGGAGCCCTGAGGTTCTGCAGGTTTGTGGAGGGTAGTGGAGCCCTGAGGTTCTGCAGGTTTGTGGAGGGTAGTGGAGCCCTGAGGTTCTGCAGGTTTGTGGAGGGTAGTGGAGCCCTGAGGTTCTGCAGGTTTGTGGAGGGTAGTGGAGCCCTGAGGTTCTGCAGGTTTGTGGAGGGTAGTGGAGCCCTGAGGTTCTGCAGGTTTGTGGAGGGTAGTGGAGCCCTGAGGTTCTGCAGGTTTGTGGAGGGTAGTGGAGCCCTGAGGTTCTGCAGGTTTGTGGAGGGTAGTGGAGCCCTGAGGTTCTGCAGGTTTGTGGAGGGTAGTGGAGCCCTGAGGTTCTGCAGGTTTGTGGAGGGTAGTGGAGCCCTGAGGTTCTGCAGGTTTGTGGAGGGTAGTGGAGCCCTGAGGTTCTGCAGGTTTGTGGAGGGTAGTGGAGCCCTGAGGTTCTGCAGGTTTGTGGAGGGTAGTGGAGCCCTGAGGTTCTGCAGGTTTGTGGAGGGTAGTGGAGCCCTGAGGTTCTGCAGGTTTGTGGAGGGTAGTGGAGCCCTGAGGTTCTGCAGGTTTGTGGAGGGTAGTGGAGCCCTGAGGTTCTGCAGGTTTGTGGAGGGTAGTGGAGCCCTGAGTTCTGCAGGTTTGTGGAGGTAGTGGAGCCCTGAGGTTCTGCAGGTTTGTGGAGGGTAGTGGAGCCCTGAGGTTCTGCAGGTTTGTGGAGGTAGTGGAGCTGAGGTTCTGCGGTTTGTGGAGGTAGTGGAGCCCTGAGGTTCTGCAGGTTTGTGGAGGTAGTGGAGCCCTGAGGTTCTGCAGGTTTGTGGAGGGTAGTGGAGCCCTGAGGTTCTGCAGGTTTGTGGAGGTAGTGGAGCCCTGAGGTTCTGCAGGTTTGTGGAGGGTAGTGGAGCCCTGAGGTTCTGCAGGTTTGTGGAGGGTAGTGGAGCCCTGAGGTTCTGCAGGTTTGTGGAGGGTAGTGGAGCCCTGAGGTTCTGCAGGTTTGTGGAGGGTAGTGGAGCCCTGAGGTTCTGCAGGTTTGTGGAGGGTAGTGGAGCCCTGAGGTTCTGCAGGTTTGTGGAGGGTAGTGGAGCCCTGAGGTTCTGCATGTGTCTGGCTGAGATTCTTTTTTTTTTTTTCTTCCAGACATGATTTAGGACTGACAAGAGTTTGCATATGTAAAATAACTGCCTTTCTGGCTCTTTATTTTTGAAATATGGTACGGTAACTTTTGTTTATAATCTTATTAAAGTAAATAGTTAAAAATAAGCCGAAAAAGAGTGTAGTTGCGGCTTTTACTAAAAAAAATCGGATTAGACTGAAGGAAGTTAAGAGGTTTATTTTGTAAACATCTTAAGGAAACTTAATTTTAAGAGAAGGAAACCTAGAGAATAAAGACTGGACACGAGGGAAACAAACCATTTCGGGCATTACAGTGACTAAAATTTCCATCAAACATCTGACAGGAAACTACGTAGCTCGAGAACATAAAATTTGACTATGCAGAAAGCAAAGGAAATAGAATTTTAGGTTTATTGGGCACCGCCGCAAGTTCTCTGAACCGAAGGTATGATCCTTCATGCTCTCTCAAACAAAGAATTCAACTTTTTGTTTACCCCTCTAGGTTACGTGGTGGACCGAGGGTCAGCACGCATGCACAGGTAGTTAAATGGTTAATATTAATTCAAAAGTGTTAAGAAGTTCAAAAGATGTAAAGTGAAAACATTATATTTTATATTAATATATATTTTAGATTACTTTATATATATCCTGAGAAAACACGTCGTAGTAAGAATAAACTTGTGGAATCTGAAGAGTTTTCCCCAAATAGAGTTGAAAATTCAGGGAAGAGTCTGTAAGATTGATGGTGTCAAGATGCTTAGGCGTCAGAGTACAAAGGAAAGATGAAAGAATTGAAAAAGTGAAAGCAGGTTGTGATGCCATGGCTTCGCCACAATTCAGGTCGAACTCTGAAAGAAAAAAATCCCATAGAAATAATTTTGGCCTCGTTTGGTGCTGAAATATGCCCTAAATCCCGTCTTTAAAATCTCCAGTTACTTTTGGGGACATTCTTTACAAGAATTTAAAATGAGGACTTTTCATAGCTACTTAATTTTCGGTCAAGTGAATTAAGGACAAATATATGAGAAGCCACTTGGCAGCCCCTTTACAAAGCCGTCAGCAAAGCTTCTCAAGAAACTAAATGGTTATAATCATAACCATAATTTTTAAATGGGTGGTGGGGTAAGCCAGCGGAAGGTCTTGGTCAGATGACCAAAAGCTCCAGCTGCGGGTCATCATGTGACTAAGACCCGCTTCAGGAAACACTTGTCCTGTTTCCTGACAAATGTTAACTAACTTAACCTAGCTTCTCAAGAGATTGCAAGTTCCTGCAGCCAACTGGTCAAGCAACGTGTTCAAAGCAAATAATGGAAAAACTTCCATGAAGTCAGGTTTACTACAGTCCTTGATCTAGATCAAAGAACTGGCAAGTCGCTTAAACATCCCAGCTGGATCTGTGACCTTTCATAACCAGTGTGGATAAAAAGTCATGCCTCTGATTCATTGGACACGCAAAAATCGTAGCCTTGAAAGGTCCCTCTTTTCAACCCTGTAAAAAAAATCCTCGGTGAATTGAGGTAATTTTAAATGTTACTATATACATAATATTAAATAACGCAAAAGAATTTGTATGATTTTTTTTTCCATTCTCCTACTAGGCTGAGGTACACATCCTTCCATGGCTAGTACTGCTACGCCTCTTACTCTTGCCCTACCATTATTTGAAAAGCCCTCGAATTATGTCAACAATTATCTTCATATTTATACGTTGAAGGATAGGAGTGTAAAGTATTATTTCGGAGTGTATCTAGACCCATTTTTCACTGGACCCTTTAAACTAGATGTCAGTAATAAAATGTCAACTCGCCCTTAAATATTCACTTACAGATCATGAACAGCATCAGATCGCAACTTCAGGAAAGTTTAAAGGGCCGTGACGCCAGTCTGCCGTCCACAGATGTTGGCTCGGCTTCAAGTGACGTCCTACCAGTCTCTTCTGTAGCAGCCACACGCACTGACTGCTCCCTCGCTAAGCCAGACGAGACTAGCCTGCTCCCTAAACGAGAAAAGACTGGCAGCTCGTTTCCAAAGCCAGATTATACCGGCAACTCGCTCGCTAAGCTGGACAACGAAGGGAAAATGAAGAGCGCCGAGACTGTCCACAAGGAAGGTAAGTTACGCATCTGCACTTGCTGGTTTAATTGTTGCTTGAAATTTTTCCGATATTTTAAACAGCCGCGGCCTGAGAGAGGATGCTAAGGCAGTGGATGGCCTCCTGTTTCTCCAGCAGTGTATACATAACGGTTCTGCATGGGGATTATATCCTTCACTCGTTGGAGCTCACCAAGAACGTCCTGCTGGGCAGTTTAGACAATAACATTAAGTACTGATGAAGGTTTTTCATTTGCTAGTTCCTTGCGATTTGTCCTTTTTATAGTTTTCATGGGTATGATTCGTATCGACTGATTTGAGAAAGTTGTTGATTAGGCTAGGGCTTTTTAGTCTCTTGGTTGTGACCTGTTTGGTTTTTATTGGACAGTGTTAGATCTGAAGGAAAACTGAACATGTGGGAGAGTTTCTTTAATGCTTATTCTTCTCTGCCAATCAATGGTACGTGTTGATTTAAAAATATTCACTGATAGTTATTTATCGTAGGTTCCAAGAGCAAGAGACCCGCGTTTTTGGGCGATACTTGACGAAAACTTATTGTGGCCAGCATTCACTAAGGAGAACCATTATTTTTCGCTGCTGTCATTCCACTGTCTCTTCAAGGGTGGCTCCTTGAGGCCGGTGCAAGGTTCATGGATTCAGAGATGCTCATTTTTTTTCCATTCCATCTAGTTGATTTTGTTCTCCAGGTTCTGCTATCATTATTAGCCAGTACTACGTATGACGTTCTTAAGTAAAACTGAAACAACAGTTATAATAATCATAACTATTTTTTAAAGGGGTGAAGGGGTAAGCCAGTGGAAGGGTCATCATATAACTAAGACCCGTGTCAGGAAACACTTTTCCTATTTCCTGACAAAACTAACCTAAATGAAACAGTGACAAAAATGATTTAGGAAAGATGGTTACTGTTACTTATCAATAATATATCAAAAATCTTTATTTCCACATTACATTCTTTTCTGTGAGGATGAGGGTCCAAAAGACAGTTCCAGAGGTGGTACCCCTCTATATTTTTTATTATATATATATACATATACATACATACATACTGGCTTCCACACCTTCCTGTGTCAGTGTGACTTGTAAATGGTCCAAGTTGAACCGAAACGATGTCATAAGCTCCTCTCCTATGTGTAGGTTATTTATGCATAATAAACTAGCTGTTTCAGTCATTAAAGTAAGAATATTATCAGGGCAGGGGACGCAACTCTAAGACTGATTATACCTCTCGCTTTTATTTTTTGGACAAATATATCGCTTAGTTCAGTACATAGCAGGTTCTTCAGTAATACGTGGTGCTGGATGGCTTCAGTCCCTCTAGAGCTGCGCACACCCACTCTTAGCCATGGTACAGGAAACTTAATTATCTCGAAGCAATCCATTGGTTTAGAGCTTAGTTTTGATTATAATAATCTAAGTAATCGAAATAGTTCCAGGCAACATTTTGAAGGTTAAGAATACCTTCATATGCCAGACTACCTTAGTTATCATGGAAGTTCCTTCAATTTCTCAGTTTTAACTGATGTACGGTTATTTTAACTTTGTATTTAAGTTGATTTGAATACTTTTAGTTCTTCCTTTGGCACTTAGTTATGATTATAATTCAGTTCTTGCTTGTGTTCATGTGTGTGGTTGTACTGATTTCATTTGTCAGAAGCTTTTGAATAATATTGTAGACCAAAGGGAAGATTCCAGATTTTGTTGTCGAAACTGTTAAGTGTATGCAACATATCCATCCTGCTAACTACAGGCCTAAGGCATTTGCAGATTCTAAAATCTCCATCTTAGTCATCCCCTTAACATGACTCGCAATAACTAAGTGTCATACCTGTATATGAATCTGATGCAGCGTGTCTATTAAACACGAGTTGGTAGGTAAAGCTGTGAGATCAACAGTGATAGTATTGAGCAGTAAGATTGACGACGTTTGCCAGATATAAACTTCCAACCAGTGTGTGACTGCCTCAGACTTCTCTCCCTCGTGTGTTCTTCCTTTCCACTCATCTGCTCTCCTTCAGCTTCCTCTCGCCTTATTCTGCTCCCGCCTTTCTTGTCCCACTTCCCCTGTTTTGTTTGTCCCCTTTTTTTTATCATGCTCCTCTTTTTCTCCTTTTATCCTGCTCTTTCCTCTCTCGCTTTTGTCCTGCTCTTCTCACCCCTTCCTCCCATCACTGTCTTACCCTGGGTCGTCGTCCGCATCGGCGTTACCCCACTTCACAAGTCATTCCTATTAACTCAGACAGGTTTACCTCCACGGCTCATCCTTCCCTGCCCCTCTCCCCCTCCCTTATCCTTCCCTCTCTCTCCTCTCCCACCTTCAATATAGTCATCTTATATCCATCCCGTTCCTCTTCCATAATTTTCCCTATTGTCTCTTAAGACTTTTCATCCTCCGCCATATGCCCCCCTTCCCGTGCTTCTCACTGTCGTCCCCTCCCTACGTTACCTCATTGTCGTCCCCTCCCTACGTTACCTCATTGTCGTCCCCCTCCCCTCCATACATTGCCTAACACACACTCCTGCTGCTGGTCACTCTGCTGGTGTCTGGCTTCGCACACTGCGCCTTCCTCTAGGTACACACGGTTACTAAAAGGTCTAATTTAATGGGTTGGGTAGTAGCTGCAGTGCGTGTGCCTTGTACTGTGCCGGGGGGCCTTGTACTGTGCCGGGGGCCTTGTACTGTGCCGGGGGCCTTGTACTGTGCCGGGGGCCTTGTACTCGTGCCCGGGGCCTTGTACTCGGGTGACCGGGGGCCTTGTACTGTGCCGGGGGCCTTGTACTGTGCCGGGGGCCTTGTACTGTGCCGGGGCCTTGTCTGTGCCGGGGGCCTTGTGCTGTGCCGGGGGCCTTGTGCTGTGCCGGGGGCCTTGTGCTGTGCCGGGGCCTTGTGCTGTGCCGGGGCCTTGTGCTGTGCCGGGGGCCTTGTGCCTGTGCCGGGGGCCTTGTGCTGTGCCGGGGCCTTGTGCTGTGCCGGGGGCCTTGTGCTGTGCCGGGGGCCTTGTGCTGTGCCGGGGGCCTTGTGCTGTGCCGGGGGCCTTGTGCTGTGCCGGGGGCCTTGTGCTGTGCCGGGGGCCTTGTGCTGTGCCGGGGGCCTTGTGCTGTGCCGGGGGGCCTTGTGCTGTGCCGGGGGCCTTGTGCTGTGCCGGGGGCCTTGTGCTGTGCCGGGGGCCTTGTGCTGTGCCGGGGGCCTTGTGCTGTGCCGGGGGCCTTGTGCTGTGCCGGGGGCCTTGTGCTGTGCCGGGGGCCTTGTGCTGTGCCGGGGGCCTTGTGCTGTGCCGGGGGCCTTGTGCTGTGCCGGGGGCCTTGTGCTGTGCCGGGGGCCTTGTGCTGTGCCGGGGCCTTGTGCTGTGCCGGGGCCTTGTGCTGTGCCGGGGGCCTTGTGCTGTGCCGGGGGCCTTGTGCGTGCCGGGGGCCTTGTGCCGGCCGGGGGCCTTGTGCTGTGCCGGGGGCCTTGTGCGTGCCGGGGGCCTTGTGCGTGCCGGGGGCCTTGTCTGTGCCGGGGCCTTGTGCTGTGCCGGGGGCCTTGTGCTGTGCCGGGGGCCTTGTCTGTGCCGGGGGCCTTGTACTGTGCCGGGGGCCTTGTGCTGTGCCGGGGGCCTTGTACTGTGCCGGGGGCCTTGTAATTGTGCCGGGGTCCTTGTTGTCCCGGGGGCTTTGTATGCTGCCAGGGGGCCTTGGCATTGTGACCAAGGCCTTGTACTTACAGACCTTGTAACTGTGCCGTTGTGACTGTGCAGGGGCCTTGTACCCCGGGGGGCTTGTCACTGTGCCATGGGAGACTTGCACGTGTGCCGGGCCTTACTGTGCCGGGGGCCTTGTACTGTGCCGGGGTCCTTGCTGCCTTCACTTGCCGGGCCTTGCACTGTGCCGGGTCGTGCGGGGCCTTGTACTGTGCCGGGGCCTTGTACTGTGCCGGGGGCCTTGTACTCATGCCGGGTCCTTGTACTGTGCCTGGGGCCTTTGCTTTGCCGGGCCTTTACGTCCCGTCTTATGTCTGTGCCGGGGAGCCCTTGTATTCCCTTGTACTGTGCCAGGGTCCTTGTACTGTGCCGGGGCCTGCTACTTGCCGGGGGCCTTGTACTGTGCCGGGGCCTTCCCAGTCATTGTCAGCTTACTGGCCGGGGCCTTGTACTGTCCCGGGCCTTTGTCTGTGCCAGGGCCTTGTACTGTGCCGGAGGGCCTTGTACTGTGCCGGGGGCCTTGTACTCCCGGGGCCTCTGTACTGTGCCGGGGCCTTGCTACTGTGCCGTGCCTTGTCATCTGTGTTGGACTCCCTGCGCGGGCCTTGTACTGTGCCGGGGCCTTGTACTGTGCCGGGGGGTAGTGCCGGGGCCTTGTACTGTGCCGGGGGCCTTGACTGTGCCGGGGCCTTGTACTGTGCCGGGGGCCTTGTACTGTGCCGGGGGCCTTACGTCGGCTGACTGTGCCGGGGGCCTTGTACTGTGCCGGGGGCCTTGTACTGTGCCGGGGGCCTTGTACTGTGCCGGGGGCCTTGTACTGTGCCGGGGGCCTTGTACTGTGCCGGGGGCCTTGCTGCCGGGCCTACTGTGCCGGGGGCCTTGTACTGTGCCGGGGGCCTTGTACTGTGCCGGGGGCCTTGTACTGTGCCGGGGGCCTTGTACTGTGCCGGGGGCCTTGTACTGTGCCGGGGCCTTGTACTGTGCCGGGGCCTTGTACTGTGCCGGGGCCTTGTACTGTGCCGGGGGCCTTGTACTGTGCCGGGGCCTTGTACGTGCCGGGGGCCTTGTACTGTGCCGGGGGCCTTGACTGTGCCGGGGGCCTTGTACTGTGCCGGGGGCCTTGTACTGTGCCGGGGGCCTTGTACTGTGCCGGGGGCCTTGTACTGTGCCGGGGCCTTGTACTGTGCCGGGGGCCTTGTACTGTGCCGGGGGCCTTGTACTGTGCCGGGGGCCTTGTACTGTGCCGGGGGCCTTGTACTGTGCCGGGGGCCTTGTACTGTGCCGGGGGCCTTGTACTGTGCCGGGGCCTTGTACTGTGCCGGGGCCTTGTACTGTGCCGGGGCCTTGTACTGTGCCGGGGGCCTTGTACTGTGCCGGGGGCCTTGTACTGTGCCGGGGGCCTTGTACTGTGCCGGGGGCCTTGTACTGTGCCGGGGGGCCTTGTACTGTGCCGGGGGGCCTTGTACTGTGCCGGGGGCCTTGTACTGTGCCGGGGCCTTGTACTGTGCCGGGGGCCTTGTACTGTGCCGGGGGCCTTCACTGTGCCGGGGGCCTTACGACTGTGCCGGGGGCTCTCTGTGCGCGGGGCTCTTCACTGTGCCGGGGGCTCTATACTGTGCCGGAGATTCTGTACATGAGGGCTCTACACTGTACATGGGGCTCTACCCTGTACATGGGGCTCTACTCTGTACCGAAGGGGCTCTATACTGTGCCGCGGGGCTCTACACACTGCCTGGGGGCTCTACACTTTGTAAAATATTACCATATTTTGAGAATGAAAATGGCAGAATGTCACCCAAACACTCCATTAACACCTACAACCTTCTTTTAGGTAGGACACACTAGTGAAGGAATAAGTTTGAAGCCGTTCAGAAGCAGCATTCGTTAATTATTGGATGTAAATGAATATCTCTATAGGTGGCAAATCTTCACATAGCCATACACCCACGATACGACGAACCTCTTGGAGCAGGGAGAGAGTGGACTTAGAGACGAGGCCAGTAGCTGTGACTCGTACCTTGCAACCACAAATAGGGACGTACACCAGTGAGCCTATTAACACCGCGTTGTTATAAAATACACAGCAGCATCTTCCCTCCGGCTAATCTTCCTCCCACCTACACTTATAATCATAATTTTTAGAGGAGTGGACCAGTAAGCCAGCGGAAGGCCTCTGTCAGATGACCAAAAGCTCCAGCTGCGGGTCATCATATGACTAAGACCCGTGTCAGGACGCACTTGTCCCGTTTCCTGACAAACCTAACCTAACCTCCCAACTAGTGCTGTATTACAGTACTTCCGGCATTCCTGCTCACTCGCCATAAAATAAAAATGTTATACACAGAGGTACAGATTGCTTGCACTAACAGCCTGATAGTTCCCACTAAGGTCTACCCTGGAGAAACTGGAGTGTAGGCAGGCGGAAATTTGAATAATTTGTTCCTGTTGCATTTATGTGGTTTAGGTTTCAAGACTTTTTTTGAGGTTATGTTGTGTCGATATTTATGTGGATGTTTAATCAGCATCGGTGGTTCCCGGTGCAGGAGGGAGCACAAGTGCTTTACGAGCAGACAAGTCGCAAATATATCGTTTAAGATGCACTTCAGACTGAGAAAGTTAGGTAAGAGCAATTCGTAGGAGTTTCAAAGGCTTTTTGCTTTGATACATTGAACGTGCGGGTGTTAGTGTGGGATGTGGATGGTTGTGGGGAATGTGGTTTGTGTGTGGGTTGTGTTGAATGGGACGTGATGTGGCTGTGAATGGTTTGTGTCGGTGCTAGTAGGCTGTGTGGATGGTTGTGGTGTGGGTAGTGCTTGACGGGGGGCACATTTTTGCACTTGTCTAAAGAAATGCAGTTGAACTTCTGCCCAATGACGTCTGCTTAATTGTTATAGCTAAGATGGTTAGTAATTCAGTAGCCTCTACTCTTCTTTCCCCGTTGCTCCCACCCTAGCGTGTATCACCGCATTTCCCACATTCTCGATACACGGATAAATGAAAGGTTATTACCTAGGGGGAGGGCTCTTGATCTAGGGCTCTTGATCTAGTTAACTGAACTGTTCCAATCTGATCAAGCTCGACTTCCCTAAATTCCTGAAGTGTTTTAAGATTTTGAAATGAGTGTTTCTCCGTTAATATTTGTTTTAATGCCGGCAGTGTCCCACCAAGGCAGGTGACCCTGAAAAGAAAAAACGAAAGTTTTCCTTAGTATTAAATTTGGTAATTTATGCAGTAGTGGTTATTAATATTGTTACTATTCTTATTTGGTGCAGTTCCTTGCCAGTGTGTACTCAGCTTCGTTCACTATGAAACTCTTATCTTGAGTTCGCTAAAGCGTTCGTTTTGTGCTGCAGACTTCAGGCTTAAATGTTCGTTATTTTAGCAAAAAAATATATTTAAGATTCCTCTTAATCCTTCGCGGGGAGGAAGAATCTTTTCTTGGCAAAACACTCATTTCCTAAGAGTGGAGCCGGGAGGGAAGCAAAGGTGCTTATGGACCGGGATATAATGTGAAAAATTAGCCTGGGAGTACTAAGAAAGGATGTCTTTAAGGAACATTGACATACCTCTCCCAGCTCACCCTTCCTCTTCTCCCTTTATTAACGACACCTGAGAGCACTAAGGACACCTGAGAGCACTAAGGACACCTGAGAGCACTAAGGACACCTGAGAGCACTAAGGACACCTGAGAGCACTAAGGACACCTGAGAGCACTAAGGACACCTGAGAGCACTAAGGACACCTGAGAGCACTAAGGACACCTGAGAGCACTAAGGACACCTGAGAGCACTAAGGACACCTGAGAGCACTAAGGACACCTGAGAGCACTAAGGACACCTGAGAGCACTAAGGACACCTGAGAGCACTAAGGACACCTGAGAGCACTAAGGACACCTGAGAGCACTAAGGACACCTGAGAGCACTAAGGACACCTGAGAGCACTAAGGACACCTGAGAGCACTAAGGACACCTGAGAGCACTAAGGACACCTGAGAGCACTAAGGACACCTGAGAGCACTAAGGACACCTGAGAGCACTAAGGACACCTGAGAGCACTAAGGACACCTGAGAGCACTAAGGACACCTGAGAGCACTAAGGACACCTGAGAGCACTAAGGACACCTGAGAGCACTAAGGACACCTGAGAGCACTAAGGACACCTGAGAGCACTAAGGACACCTGAGAGCACTAAGGACACCTGAGAGCACTAAGGACACCTGAGAGCACTAAGGACACCTGAGAGCACTAAGAACTCTTCTCAGACTCTTCCTTCGAATATTAATCGAAAATTGAATTTTGGTTCTGAAGTAGAATTTAACTTTGCCATCAGATTCTTTTGGTGGAATCCTTCTAAAGATCTGTAAGAGTATCCACGATGGTCTATGAGGTTTTATAAAATAAAACTCTTTCTCGAGCTTCTTAAAAACGTATTAATTTTAAAGTTTTTCCGTAAAAATAATCTTCAGTCTAAGACTGAAGACAGTATTAGGCAGTAAACTTTTGTTCCTTTTATTCTTGAAAATAAACATTTGCTGACAACTTTCCCAGTTCCTATCTGCATTTTTCTCTGTACTGAAAGTTCAAATGATGCTTCTTGAACATCGATGTTATTAAAACGTGTAAATAACAGTTGTCAACCAGTCTGGGGACTCATGTTCGTCGTTGGTGCAGAAAGTTGTCAGAAAACCATTTAGTTGCTTAGTTATTTTTTTCCTGGCACTTAAGTTTTCAAGGGAGTCACTTGAGGTTCATGAAGGGCTCTTGATCAAAAGAATAGAAAGCTGTCCTTCACGTCTTCCGATCAATTCTGATTAACCCCCTTCCCAATGTTCCTCCCATTCCCAAGGCTGTGTATGACCTTTGTTGATTTAATGTTCCCAGGTGAAGCTCCTAAAGCAGCCTCCTTGTTCCGGAAGTGTCGTATATAGAAAGCGGAGTGGATATAAATGCAAAGCTTCCCAATGTATTTTTCTCAGTGGGAGGTTTAGATATTATCTTTCCCTGTGTCCTGAATCCCGATACAAGAGAATGGAGCACATGAACCTTGAGCAGATTGTGTCAAAGACCCGAGTCGGGAAACATGTTCCCCCCCAGACAATAAAAAAAGCCTTCAGCATCCACCTCAACATTAATATTCATCAACCCTCGGATCTTAGTCATGATTCATCACATCTCTCCAGCAATCTTGATAAAAACGAGATGCTAATAATAGTTTTTTCCTCTCTCGACATTATAAAAGCGAGGCGGTAGTGCCTCCAGGTATTTGGCAAGATGAGAAATTAATTTCTGATTTTTTCTCTCTCTGAGAGTTTTACATCGAACAAGGAAGGGAACCTTCAGACACCAGCCCACTAACTGTAGGACAATGCTACACAGTTCTCTTGCCCTCTTTCCTCTCGCTAACCTTTATGGGAAATTTTCTACATCCGGGTCTTGCTGACCTTACTGCTCTTGACCTCCAGGTAGGCAGATAGAAGACAAAAATAAACTGATAATTAATAAAGAACAGATTCTCCTTGGTGTATCTCTATAACTAGGGCAGCAGGAGGAAAGTGAGGGACTTTCCCAGAAGTTTCCTCCTTCAGGATTCGAACCCGTCTCTTTCGGGTTCAGATCTATTGCGAGCCTTAAGCTTTACTGAGCTAAGAGATAACTGATCCTCGAGTTTGGACGTGACCTGGAAAAGTTTGTTTAGATCAGCTTAGTTAAGAACTGTCTTGTGATTTGGAGACGTTGTATTAGTTCATAAATGTCCTCGTTTGATCCCTCCGGAGAAAGAGTAGCTCTTAAGAGTCCGTGGAGCGGGACCAACCTCTAGACACGATTGGGGCTAAGGGAGGGAGATGGGGAATAAAAAAAATCCTCCACTTCTCTCCTCGTTCCTTTGCTTCCCTCCTTGCCAAACATTTCATCTCTCCTTTCCTGTCCATTTCCGCTTTCCATTAGGATTCCTCATCCTTTGCTATTTTTACTCTGCTCTCCCACCACACCGCATCTGCCTGTGGGGGGAAATTATAGCAATGTCATTGTCTATACATTGCCTGGACTGAAGTCTCTCATCCCTGGTGACTGTAATGTGCCAGCCAGACTAGATGGCTGGCTGGCTAGATGAGGCCAGTCAACTCACCATCCCGTAAGGCATACAGGCAGGCCGCAGATCAGATTAAGTCATCTATCCTGGCTAGGGGATAGATGGTTCTACAGTAATCACTTGGATTTGTCGTACTGAGTCTTATGACAACCTTGCCCTGTTGAATGACACTATTGGAATAATTATGGTCATTATTAGTGTTCCGGAGTTTTCCTCCCTCCCCCACCATTTCCCTCCTCCCCTACCATTTCCCAACCTAGAGGCTCTTAGATGAAGCTCTCTCTTTGCACGGGTCTGCCAGGGATTGCCTCGGTGAAAGAATGATACGCCCTGCAAGATTTATTGCAAGTGCCCCTGTCCCCCTCTCCCTCTTTCCCGACGCTGGTCTCTGCTCCTCCCTCGAGTCCTTGGTGGGAAAGGTTGGAGCGGGTTGTACCCATGGAACAGAGGTCCTTTTTCTCTGGGAGCTGCTTCATTCTTCCCACTTGGCGCTCGTCTATGAACTCGGTATATCTTTCGAGAGTAAATGTTGGAAGTATTCCCAAGGAAGGAGGGGTATGGGTCGCTCTAAGAATTGGAGGAAAAAGGGTTAAAGGAGATTTTAATTATAGGAGGTTGTTGCGGCCCGGTCCTCGACCAGGCCTCCTGGTGGATCAGGGCCTAATCAACCCGGCTGTTAATGCTGGCCGCACGTAATCCATCGTACAAACCACAGCCCGGCTGATCGGGCATCGACTTTAGGTATCTGTCCAGTTCATTCTTGAAGACAGCCATGGAGTTTGTTGGTAATTCCCCTTACGCATGATGGCAACCTGTTGAACAGTCTTGGGCCTCGGGAACTTATTGGTTTCTCTTAGTGTACTCATGGCATCCCTGATTTTCAAGGGAAGGGGAAGCTGTTGCAGAACCTGTCGAATCTTTTTACTTTCGTAGGAAGTAATTTCTGTCTGCAGATTTGGGACCTGTTCCTCTAGCATTTTCCAGTTGTAGATTGTATCTTTCTCGCCTGCGTTCCAGGGAGTACAGGTCAACTGACATCAAACGTTCCCAGTAATTACGGTGCGTGGCTGAACTAATACGTGTAATGAAAATTCTCTGTACATTGTCTAGATCTTCAATTTCGCGAGCCTTAAAAGTTGTTGTTAGTGTACAGCAGTGTTCCAGCCTAGAGAAAGTGATTTAGAGAGATCATTGGCAAAGTATCCTTTGTTTTGAAAGTTCTCGTTATCCATCTTATTTTCCTCGCAGATGTGATAATGACATTGTTGTGATCCTTGAGGCGATATCCTCTAACATTATCAATCCCGGTCCTTCAGATTAGGTTGAGAAGAGTGGAGGGGCATTGAAATAGCTGGTGGAGATGCTGTGACTTAACCTACTCCCCCCCCCATCCTCTTCCCAATACAGCAGGCTTATTAGCGTATTAGATCCAAGTGATAGTTGGATTTTAAGACTGAGTGTTATTGGAGTGCGAGCAAGGTAATCTTTATGAAGGACTTGAGGAAAACCGATTAACCGAACTTGTCCTCAAAATGGATCGCAAGATGCCTGCCCCTCTGAGAGGGCTGCAGATGCTGCAGCTCCAAGGTTCATTTGAAATGGACCGTCTGAATGCTCATGAAAGTGTTTTTTTTTTTTTTTGTCGCCCTACCTGAGTGAGAGAAGGTCGCCGGTGCGTTTACAAAAAAATCCCTTAATTTTTTTGGCTAATTACCCAGCGACTTGAATTAACCCTTGAAGAATATTGATTAGATTTCCTTTATTTCCCGTGGTGTGACATATTAGCCATGGTAACTGATAGTTTTTATTTTGGGAGAATAAAAATGTCAACTAATGTTATGATGAAATTTCTCAATAACCCCCAAGGTGGTTCAGTTTAATATGTCCTTCAAATCCATAAATTATTCAAAGAGTTTTGAGACGACGGCTTCGTCGCCCACTACAAAGGACAGTGTTTTACTTGATGCTTAATACTAACGAAAAACTTTCGACTTTATAAAAGCTAGAGCTGAGAATGCTGGCAGCTTAGCACTGACGTACCTTGAAGCGTACAGCTGTAGACGCTGACACGTTACCAGACGTCAAGGTCATGAGATGCAACGCTCTGCGTCGAGGATCCTCCATGAAATTAATTCTGGTGGTGACAACGCCACCAACTTTATAATTTTACGAAGTTTAGAAAATTAAAAAAAATTTTGGTCGAAAGTATAAAATTCGTCTGATTGTAATTGTTCCCCGCTGGTGGCGGTGGTGGTGGTTTGACCTAGTTTGAGACAAAAAAAAAAATTCATTTTGAAAACTTAGTTTTTTAAATTATTTTTTTCATTGGTGTAGATGTTCATATGGAATAAATTTCAGCGCAAAACTGTAAATCAAACTCGTTGACCAAACTTTAACAAAACAAACTCTTGGTTATGGTTTCAGAGGTGAAAACCTGCATAAGAATAGTTTTATTAGTTATTAAACAAATCTGTCACCACAGTTTTCCATAAAATCTTTTAACATATTTAAAGAACTGTAGCAGCGCTGCATGACCCTCTCGAGTTTAGCGCTTACTTTGGTATTATTATTGTATAAGCTCATTTAATGAATTAGATCAACCTTGTCCTTAAAAGCGTAAACCAGTAGGGGCAATAGAGCACCTACTCCCTAGGGGCTGAGAATGCACCTACTTCCTAGGTGTTCTGTCCCTACTGCTTTACCTCTTGTTAATGGTTTCTTACCAAGTTCGTTTTTTGTAAACTTTCTATCATGACTGTTAAGGTTCTTTCAGCGTCCTAAATTTATGTAAAGGTGTTGGTAGATGCCGTTAATTCCAACTATGTACAATTCTTTTTCAGTGTTAGATGGCTGTATAAAGGTGGATAAGGAACAGGAACAGCAGCAGGAGGAGCAGCAGCAGCAGCAGCAGGACCAGGAGCAGGAGCAGGAGCAGGAAGAAGGGAACACGACAGATAAAACCTTGATGCTTCAGAAAAAGTTAGAGGCTGAGGTCGTCAGAGGTGAAGGGAAAAACAAAGCACGGGACTGTCGTTATTGGTTGGTTAGTGAAGCAATTTGTACTGTTTCCTTCCTTCCTTTCCTGGCGCAATCAACTGTTCTTTTTATCACACGTTCTCTCATTTCCTAGGGCGCTGTATGACCCCCCTACAGGTCATAAATATTATTAAGCCCCATGCATCTTGTAATAAGAAGTTTAATGTTTAAGATAACCCTAAGTGCAGAGCTTTGCTTTATATCATTCAGTTATGACTTATCATGACGGCTCTTGTGGCTTTGCTTCAAAAACAGCAAAGTTTGCATAGTTGTATAAAATAACTTCTTGTAATTTCAAGTCTGAACTCTTATCACTGGCTCTTGTGCCCGGGGTGTCCAAGATGCCGCCCCACTTGACTGTGGAACGCGGCCCCGTCTGATATTAAGAATTCTTTTAACTAATTAGCTAACACCAACTATTAGATCAGTAGTGCCTAATTAATTCTCAGCTACTAGCCTATGGCAAGGCAGTCTTTAAAATTGGTTAGTGTTTGTCCGGTCAGTGAGCTATTTACAACCGTTAAGATATTACTAGCATTGATTACATCTTTGGAGAGACTTCAGCTAATGCTTTCCAGTCTTTTTGGTTTTGAGTTTTGTCTATAAAAAATTATTAGGGGAGGATGACAACCTCCCTATTATATAAAAATATAGCTGGATGAGTGGAACATATTACGCTGGCGTGGTGTAGTGGGTCTGCTGATTTTGACTACCTTGCTATGGGTTCGAACCCTGTTTGCTTCGTGAGCCATTACAATCACGGTAATAGTTCGCGAGTCAGTTATGTGGTAGAGACGAGGAATTAACCTCTGTAACACCTGGTTACCTGTATCTGAAGAGTTTTCACAAACTAGTGGCTTTCAATTAAATATAGAGATGATCCACTGGTTGGCGAAACTACTACAAATAAAGATGCTCATGTGTTGTACATGTCTAGTCTAATTCCACATGTTGTCGGTACTGTATAACTTGGAAATATTTGGTAGAGATCTTCCCTAGCGGCTCAAGTTTCGACTTTCCCAGCGTGCTGGCGTCTGTGATAAGATACTAGGCGCCAGTATATTTCCATGTTGTCTGTAAGGTTAAGGTATATGTTAATTGACTGTGGAGTCGCACACAGAGAAACGGTAATTGAGATTGCTAAAGAAAGGCAAAATAAAACTTGTAGCAGTGTTTCCCTGAAAACTGGAAAGATGTCGTGCTCATCAGCACACTACGGAACTATTTAATAGTTGGGAAACACACAAGACATAAAACTAGAGTAGTAAAATTAATGGCTAAACTAAGGCTGTGACACTTAAGCTAGCAGCCCACAGATACAGGTACAGACCTAATTAATGAATACTGTTCACTGCAGTGTTCCAGAAACGACACGGCATTTTCTCTAACACTATTTTTGACATTACAGTGCAAGAATCATCATCAAACCTGACCTTACCACCATAAACATCCCCTTCACCAGTGAAAACATTTGAGAAGGTAGAATCTTTCCACTACACACAAAGCAGAATATAACTAAAGCGTTATCGCAATTTCTCGACACTAGCAACAAACTGGGCAATATGTAAACACCATTTTCACCTGGCGGAGACAAAGAACAGCACTAAGACTGAGATTCCCGCAAGCAACTGCAGTGACAAGAGATATCTCTGAACCAACATAAATATTAACTCTTGCAGTCAAGTGGAAAATAAACATGTAGGCAAACTGCACGTATTTTGAAGCAAAAGCATAAGAAAATGTTTTGCAGTGGCTTAGATCGTGAGAATGAGCACGTTGTCTGTGACAGGTTGTTGTAGACCACAGCGATTCGACGAAGTATTGAAACCCGGAAGTATCTCAACAGCTAGAATTCTGAAAAAAAATAAGAGGATTTCGTGGGTATTAAATTATCTTTCAAAAATGTTCATGGACAGTTTCTACTTGTGAATTTTAGTCTGTAGTGACACTAAAACAACTTTCTCCTTGTAAACAATGCGGTCCCAGTGTCTTTAAAGATACATTTATGAAAAAAAAGTTACTGAATTATGGGTTTCTCAACAATACAGATTGCTAAAACTGAGGGTATTCCTTATCTAACACAAACATGGGCCTGGGCGAGGCCTGTTTCTCGCCCCGTGACACCTACGAGACCAAAGGACATTACGGCAAACAGAAGTTCTCGGTCTGCTATTTTAGTCTTCGGATTCCATAAAGGCTGGAAATCAAAGTCCAGTACCTACTTCTGTTTTGTACGCTTTCAGAGACACAAATGTGGCATCTTGAACACCCTCTTAAATATTAGTCACCGTAAAATGCACGTGATATAGTGGAGTGTTAATTGTTGATTAGCGTATCGAAAGCGTTGCAGATCAAATTAAAACCTTGTTTACTTCTCATAACTCAACCCCAAATCGGTGAAATAGCTCAGCTGATACTATATAGAAATGTATTTTTATCAAAATGTTAAGTAATTACTCCAGACTGAGTGTTGTATCTTTGTAAAATGTTAAATATATTTTTTAAATGCTTTAAATATTGGCATGAACATTTAGTGGGTAGTTATATAACCAAGATCGCTTTGGGAGATATTTCTCTTGAGTAAGAATTAATCATATTGGACACATGCGACGTGTCTTGTGTGCTCTCTGTCAATCTGAAGAAGATGTCCTCTCTTGAGCTACTCTACCAGCAGCTGAAGGAAGAACTGAGGGTAGCTAAGCTTGAGATACAGCGACTGACTGAGGAAAAAAGAGGATTCGTAGTAATCCTCCTGTTGAGAATCCTCAAGCCAGGAAAGGAACCTGGACAGTGGCTAAAACGCATGGGACAAAGTTAAGGCTCAAGAGGACGGGTGGAGAGGTAGAAACAACGAAGACCCAGGAGAATGTTGTGGAAACATCGAACCCATTCTCCGTGCTACCCGATGAATGTGAGTCGACTTCTGGGAGCGTCACGACGAAAGACACAAAGGAAGGTAAAAACATTGTTGTTGTTGGGGACAGTCAGGTTAGGTACATGGATAGGGCTTTCTGTTTGATTGATAGGAGTAGGAGACAGAGGGTTTGCTTTCCTGGGGCTGGGATGGAGGATATTGTTAGCCGTCTGGACGACATCATGAGAGGTAATGGGAGCAATCCTATTATCTGTATCAGTGCTGGAGGCAACGATGTTGGCAGACGTAGGAGTGAGGACCTGACTAGCAGGTTTAGGTCAGCAATAGACATAATTAGGAAGAAGGGTGGGAACCCTGTCATATGTGGTATTTTGCCAAGGAGAGGAGTTGGAAATGAATGGCTGTCCAGGGCAATTGGTGTCAATTGCTGGCTGGACAAATACTGTAAGGAAAATTCAGTAACATTCATTGACAACTGGGACCTCTTCTATGGCAGAAATGACATGTATGCCAGGGATGGGGTTCACTTATCCAGGTCTGGGGTGGGGCACTGGCAACTGCAGTGGAGGGAGCTGTTAGGGCTTTAAACTAGAAATAGTTAGTGGTATGGGTTTTGGGGGAAAACAGAGAAGTCCCAGTGTAGTAATATTATAAGTTGTAGGAGAACTAGTAATAGGCAGAATAAGGTGGATAGTGGAAAGCTAGTGACACTAGATGACAAGGACAGTAATAGGTATAGTGGAAAAACAGAAATGAGCAGGAAGGGTAAAGAGAAAGGAGGGTCTCTAATATATATTACACCAATAGTCGTAGTGCTAGGAATAAGATGGACGAGTTGAGATTAGTTGCAAGTACGGGTAATATTGATGTTTTTGCAATAACT
>WNWK01010751.1:0-68532 GCA_009830355.1 Cherax destructor | reverse complement strand
TTTATCCTTGATCCACACCAGCAACAACTTCTCAATCTCTTCGATTATTTGTGGTCTGTTTTTGGCTCGCACAGTAACACCTTTTGCAACATCAGCTTGCTTAATTTCTTCCTTCTTAAGCAGGATAGAAGCGATAGTTGACCTGTTTTTGCCATTATATCCTGGCAAGATCACACAATCGCACACCACTCTCGTATTTTTGTATTATTTCCTTCTTCATTTCTACGGTGTTTCTCACTTTTATCAGCCCAGGGGTACCACTAGGAACTTTCTTGGGACCCATGGTAGCTTATTTCACAGTCGCACTTAATGAACAAACTCCAAAAAATTATAATTAAGTGTGAAATGTCTGGGGAAGCGTGCAGGGTATTGTTCTCTCGAGTGTAAACAACGCGGGACTGGCTCTCCACGCCTGCGCTGTGAGGCACCCAAGCGCCTGGGCCGACAGGTCACGAACGTATTCGTTCGACTCGCGATAATTTGTTCGCATGACGATTTCGAATTTTTTGTACTAATGACGATTTGTTCGACTGCCGAGCCGTTCGAATAGCGGGGGTCCACTGTACTTGTCTTCCGACAAGGTGTCCCCTGTGGAGAAACTATTACTTGAACTTGTAGGCATTGCAGGGATAGGCTCAGCACTCAAGGTTGTCCGGGGTACCTCCGGCACCTGAGCTGGCTGGACACTATCTTGCATGTCTGGAATTGTTGGAGGTGGAACACAGACTGGGGTGACAGGATTACCAGTGCCGGATCGCTTGGTAACGCTACTAGATAACGCATCGGCTTGCAAGGACCTAATCCGATCTTCATACTCTGCAGCAGTATGGCAGACCTCGGATCCAAGTTGGTAACCCCAAAATGGGACAACTAGGTCATCGATTTGTGCATGCCATCGGAAATCTCTCATAGAAGCAAATCCGATTAGAAGGTCACCAGGGTAACTAATCTTATCGACTACAAGGAAGGAAGTAGTTAGTTCTCTACCTTGGATAGAAAAGGTAAGAGAAGTCCAACCTCTGACATGTAGGCTAGAACCAGCCACACCACTAAGGGAGGACAAACGAATTGGTTCTATGAGGAGGACATGTCTTAGCTGCTTATCCCTAAACAAGCTAGACCTGATGATATTGGATTGCGCACCAGAATCCATGAACACATGAACGGGCGCACCATGCACTGATGCTTCTACTAAAGGACCTATAGTTACATTGGAACTGATATGCAAACACGACGGAGGATTATTATCAGTAAAGGTCTCTTCCACATCATCTCCAAAACTATCATCATCAACTACTGGAGTTACATCAGTAAAGGTCTGTTCTATTTCTTCTCCAGAATTATCATCAGTAAGGGTCTGTTCAATTTCTTCTCCAGAATTATCATCAGTAAGGGTCTGTTCAATTTCTTCTCCAGAATTATCATCATTCACTACTAGAGTGGCATCACCGAGATCCTCTCCATCGAGATCACACAGAGCCATACACACACAACCCGCACATATATAAAGAGAGGAGCTTACGACGACGTTTCGGTCCGATTTGGACCATTTACAAAGTCACACTGTGACTTTGTAAATGGTCCAAGTCGGACCGAAACGTCGTCGTAAGCTCCTCTCTTTATATGTGCGGGTTGTGTGTGTATTGTTCCAGTCACTGTATTGTGCCTTTTTTGTTATTCACACAGAGCCATTTGTTATGTGTGGGTCTTGGAGATAAAAGGTAGTCAAGGGAAACTCACAGATGGATGGTGAACGCGTATATTGAGTAAGTGAGGAAGGAGGTAGGCCCAGCACCTCTGTCCAGTTTTAAGCCTACGACGAGAATGAGAGTGATGCTTGGGTCTGCGTGCGCACATGCGCGTGCCTCTGACGTCACAAGTAACAAAGGGATCAGACATACAGTGGACCCTCGGTTAACGAATACCCCGGAAATCGTGCAATTATGTAAGTATAATTTTGTAAGTTCTTGTGGAAGTGTATTTTTGGGGGTCTGAAATAGACTAACCTACGTGAAATTTTTCCTTAAGGGAGTAAATTCGTTCGGTAATGGCACTTGAGCAGACTTCAGGAGTGAAGTTTTTACGAAACTCGGGGGTCCACTGTATAACATAGCTAGGATTACTTATAATACACTACACAAATGTAACAACAAGCTTCAGTACATATTATTGACACACTAGCTTGTAACTACTGTACTTGTGGTTGACAACCAACCAGCTTGTAACTACTGTACTTGTGGTTGACAACCACCAGCTTGTAACTACTGTACTTATGGTTGACAACCACCAGCTTGTAACTACTGTACTTGTGGTTGACAACCACCAGCTTGTACTATGTTTTGTGTTGACTACTGTACTTGTGGTTGATAACCACCAGCTTGTAACTACTGTACTTGTGGTTGACAACCACCAGCTTGTAACTACTGTACTTGTGGTTGACAACCACCAGCTTGTAACTACTGTACTTGTGGTTGACAACCACCAGCTTGTAACTACTGTACTTGTGGTTGACAACCACCAGCTTGTAACTACTGTACTTGTGGTTGACAACCACCAGCTTGTAACTACTGTACTTGTGGTTGACAACCACCAGCTTGTAACTACTGTACTTGTGGTTGACAACCACCAGCTTGTAACTACTGTACTTGTGGTTGACAACCACCAGCTTGTAACTACTGTACTTGTGGTTGACAACCACCAGCTGTAACTACTGTACTTGTGGTTGACAACCAACCTGAACTACTGTACTTGGTTGACAACCACCACCCTGTAACTACTGTACTTGTGGTTGACAACCACCAGCCTGTAACTACTGTACTTGTGGTTGACAACCACCAGCCTGTAACTACTGTACTTGTGGTTGACAACCACCAGCCTGTAACTACTGTACTTGTGGTTGACAACCACCAGCCTGTAACTACTGTACTTGTGGTTGACAACCACCAGCCTGTAACTACTGTACTTGTGGTTGACAACCACCAGCCTGTAACTACTGTACTTGTGGTTGACAACCACCAGCCTGTAACTACTGTACTTGTGGTTGACAACCACCAGCCTGTAACTACTGTACTTGTGGTTGACAACCACCAGCCTGTAACTACTGTACTTGTGGTTGACAACCACCAGCCTGTAACTACTGTACTTGTGGTTGACAACCACCAGCCTGTAACTACTGTACTTGTGGTTGACAACCACCAGCCTGTAACTACTGTACTTGTGGTTGACAACCACCAGCCTGTAACTACTGTACTTGTGGTTGACAACCACCAGCCTGTAACTACTGTACTTGTGGTTGACAACCACCAGCCTGTAACTACTGTACTTGTGGTTGACAACCACCAGCCTGTAACTACTGTACTTGTGGTTGACAACCACCAGCCTGTAACTACTGTACTTGTGGTTGACAACCACCAGCCTGTAACTACTGTACTTGTGGTTGACAACCACCAGCCTGTAACTACTGTACTTGTGGTTGACAACCACCAGCCTGTAACTACTGTACTTGTGGTTGACAACCACCAGCCTGTAACTACTGTACTTGTGGTTGACAACCACCAGCCTGTAACTACTGTACTTGTGGTTGACAACCACCAGCCTGTAACTACTGTACTTGTGGTTGACAACCACCAGCCTGTAACTACTGTACTTGTGGTTGACAACCACCAGCCTGTAACTACTGTACTTGTGGTTGACAACCACCAGCCTGTAACTACTGTACTTGTGGTTGACAACCACCAGCCTGTATCTACTGTACTTGTGGTTGACAACCACAAGTACTTGTAGTTACATCAGTAACTACAAGTACAGTAGTTACTGATGTGGTCTTAGGAATGGAACTCCGTCGTTAAGTGAGGAGAGGCTGTATTTACTACAAATACATGTACATGGTATACAGCCCTAGCTGACATCAATGACATACAGTGGACCCTCGGTTAGCGCCGTAATCCGTTCCAGGAGCTAGGCCTTTAACCGAAATGGCATTTAACCGAAATAATATTCCCCATAAGAATTAATGTAAATACAATTAATCCGTTCCAGACAAAAATATTCACAAAAAATATTTTTTTTAACAATTAAATCAGTATTACATACCTTTATTGAAGACTAATGCTGGCTTCTGGAAGATAGAGAGGAGCAGATAGGGAGAAGTTAGTTTTTGGAAGGGAAATTCCCCCTCCAAAAGGACTTCAGGTAACAAGTCCCTCTCTGGGGTTACTTCCCTTCTTTGTCTTTTAATGCCACTAGGACCAGCTTCAGAGTCATTCCACCAACTATATTCCCTGCATGCCTGGTACACTCTCTGCATGAATGCTACACTCTCTGCATGTTTGCTATACTCCCTGCATGCCTGCTATACTCCCTGTATGAATGCTACACTCCCTGCATGAATGCTACACTCCCTGCATGAATGCTACACTCCCTGCATGAATGCTACACTCCCTGCATGAATGCTACACTCCCTGCATGAATGCTACACTCCCTGCATGAATGCTACACTCCCTGCATGAATGCTACACTCCCTGCATGCCTGCTACACTCCCTGCATGCCTGCTACACTACCTGCATGAATGCTACACTCCCTGCATGAATGCTACACTCCCTGCATGCCTGTTACACTCCCTGCATGCCTGTTACACTCCCTGCATGCCTGCTACACTCCCTGCATGCCTGCTACACTCCCTGCATGCCTGCTACACTCCTTGTCTCTATGCCTGCCTGCCTTGAATTCTATCATGTTTCTCACTTTCTTTACCAAAGGAACTTTACTAGGAACTTTCTTGTCAGCCATGGTTACTTATTTCGCAGTTGCACTGACAAAAAACAATGGAAAACAAGCGAAATGTTTGGATGAATGAGCAGAAGCTTCCTTATGCACCGAGAGACACAGCCAAACTGAAGCGCAAGCGGTCCCAGCCGGCAGACGGACGCGTCCCATACAGCCGCTAACCGGGAGCCGTAAAACCGGCCGCTAACAGGAACGGCCGCTAACCGAGGGTTCACTGTACTACTATATAGAAGCTGCTTGTTATGCAGAGCATTTCAGGCAAATTAGGTCAGTTTTGTCCCAGGATGTGACCCACACCAGTCGACTAACTCCCAGGTACCCATTTTATTGATGGGTGAACATAGGCAACCGATGTAAAGAAACACGCCCAACGTTTCTACCCTCGCTGGGAATCGAACCCAGATCCTTGCCGTGTGAAGCAAGAGCTTAAGCCACCAGGCCACGGGCCATTGTAAGATAGAAGTGTGAAGCACACTGTGATAAATGGTGCAAGCAACTCTATCTCAGCTCTCACAACTTTTCACAAGACTTCACAATTTTTCACTACCCTCCACAACAGTTTTTCACAACCCTTGAGAACTTGACAGCAACTTGGAAGCCTTCTCTAGTTTTCATAGAATTCACAGCCTTTCAAAGTCTATCACAAATTTTACTGTGCCTACACTTTGAAAGATGGGTGAGGATGTTACAGTTCTGGAGATGGGAAGTACAGTGCCTGCACTGTGAAGGATGGGTTAGGATGTTACAGTTCTGGAGATGGGAAGTGCAGTGCCTGCACTCTGAAGGATGGGTGAGGATGTTACAGTTCTGGAGGTGGGAAGTACAGCACCTGCAGTCTGAAGGATGGGTAATGAAGTTAGTCGTGGAAGTGGAAAGTACAGTGCCTGCACTCTGACGGATGGGTGATGATCTTACAGTCCTGGAGGTGGAAAGTACAGTATCTGCACCCTGAAGGATGGGTGGTGAAGTTAGTCGTGGAAGTGGAAAGTACAGTTCCTGCACTCTGAAGATTGAGTTAGAATATCGCAGTTCAGATTGTCATCGGAACCATTAAACCAACACAGTGACTGAATAATGGTGAATGCATTTCCTCTACTTTCTGCCCCAGTACCATGGTGTTTGATAAGTGCATAAGAAAACCCAGTATAAAGCAACTTACCATGCGCTTTCTTCTCGCAGGGAGACGTGGGCACTGACATGCAGCGGTCGTCCACGGTGGATGACATGGGCAGATCTGTCATTGACTTCCTGGTTGACAAACAAAAGGCCAATAATGGCTCATTGTCATGGGTAAATCTGCAACCTTTTCGGTAAGAAGAAACTGTACTTCGCCCGAAGTAGTTGCAGTAGTGGTGGTGGTGGTAGTTGTGCTACTAGTAATAGTAGTGGTAGCAGTGCTACTAGTAGTAGTAGTACTATAGTGGTGGTGGTTGTAGTAGTTCTGCTAGTAATAGTAGTGGTAGTAATACTACTACTAATAGTAGTATTAGTTGAAGTATTGGGTCATTCCATGTCAAGTGGACCAATTCTGAAAATCATCTCCACCTGACTATCTCCAATTTCAATAAAATTTTAAATGAAGGTTGGCATGTATATCAAACTAACTTTGGGAAAATTTTAGTTCATGATATGCAATAGTAGTAATGCTATGACCCTTAGAGCAGAGGCAGGTGAAAATTTCACTGACCCAGAACACACAGTCAACAATGTTCAGGTTGGAAATAAATGGTATAAAATACCGACACAATGGAAAAATAAACACATAAGCAGTATAATGTGATCCTTTATTGACAACGTTTCGCCCACGCAGTGGGCTTTATCGAGTCACATACAGATCTACCTGGAAAATGAGCAACATGGAGATATATATAGGGTACAGTCAGGTGGAGAATGCTGGGTCAGGTGGAGAAAGCTGCATGTGAGTCTTAAAAGTAGTGTGATAGTTAAAAACATAGTGTGACTTAAAGGACCTGCAGTGTACCATTCTTGAGTTCTAGGTGGGATAGCGTTGAAGAAGTTTCTTGGCAATAGGTTCAGCTATGTTGTAGAAGCCATTGTTCTGGTTGAAGTTGTTGGATATACAGATGAGTGATGATTCTAGGATTCTTCGGTATTGCGTGTTGTCTTCTCTGGCGATGAGTCTTGCGTTTCTGTAGTTGATTAAATGGTTGTGTAAATTTCGGTGTTGAACACAGGCATTTCTTGAGTCGTCAGATCTGCCTGCGTACTGGTGTTCTGAAATGCGTGTTTGTAGGTCTCTGGATGTTTCGCCAACGTATAATTTGCTGCAGCCATTACAAGGGATTGTGTATACCCCTGCCGTGGATTGAAGCTTTTCCTGTCTGTTACTGGTAATGTCCTTGATGGTGGTGGATGTGGAGGTGGATACTCGGAATGAGGTCTTAGAAAAAATGTTGGAAACTTGTTTGGAAATGGAGTTGGTGGGAAGGACTATGTATCTCTTCTCAGCAGTGTCTTCTCTGGGTTTAGAAGGTTGAGCCATCAATCCAGTTTACACTAGAAGAAGAAGTCGACAACACTCTTCCTTTCCTTGATGTTCTTCTCTGCAAAGCTGACCCTGAACTTTGTTTTAAAGTCTATCGAAAACCTACCAATCAACACGATCTTCTCCACTTCTACTCTCACCACGACACCAAAATTAAACGTGGTGTAATTATAGGCTTTTTCCTGCGCGCACTCAGAATCTGCAGCAGTGAGTTCCTTGAAGAAGAATGCTCCCTCATTGAACAAGTTTTTTCCAAACTTCACTATCCTCGTCACTTCATTAGAGACTGCAGACGACGGGCATTAAACATCTTCAACACACCCAGAGAAGACACTGCTGAGAAGAGATACATAGTCCTTCCCACCAACTCCATTTCCAAACAAGTTTCCAACATTTTTCTAAGACCTCATTCCGAGTATCCACCTCCACATCCACCACCATCAAGGACATTACCAGTAACAGACAGGAAAAGCTTCAATCCACGGCAGGGGTATACACAATCCTTGTAATGGCTGCAGCAAATTATACGTTGGCGAAACATCCAGAGACCTACAAACACGCATTTCAGAACACCAGTACGCAGGCAGATCTGACGACTCAAGAAATGCCTGTGTTCAACACCGAAATTTACACAACCATTTAATCAACTACAGAAACGCAAGACTCATCGCCAGAGAAGACAACACGCAATACCGAAGAATCCTAGAATCATCACTCATCTGTATATCCAACAACTTCAACCAGAACAACGGCTTCTACAACATAGCTGAACCTATTGCCAAGAAACTTCTTCAACGCTATCCCACCTAGAACTCAAGAATGGTACACTGCAGGTCCTTTAAGTCACACTATGTTTTTAACTATCACACTACTTTTAAGACTCACATGCAGCTTTCTCCACCTGACCCAGCATTCTCCACCTGACTGTACCCTATATATATCTCCATGTTGCTCATTTTCCAGGTAGATCTGTATGTGACTCGATAAAGCCCACTGCGTGGGCGAAACGTTGTCAATAAAGGATCACATTATACTGCTTATGTGTTTATTTTTCCAATGTTCAGGTTATTGCTGTGGCAGATCTAGAAGAGTAAAAGTTGTGTAAGTAAACATGTCACTACAACTTTTGGAGCTGATTTAAAAAATTGCAGTCCTAAAACTTACATGCTTTTACTTTTTTCACAATATGAAGCCAAAGTAGAGAAAAAATCTTTTGTGTAAAAATTGAATCTTTAATTCAGCTGCCTATATCTCTAAGAGGAAAACATTACATGTATTTTAGTATGACAATATTGTAGCCAGCTACTTAAGTGGACATCGTCACAGTCCTGAAATATTAGACTCTAAATGTTTATAGTTCCTGTTTTAATGGTACCTAGAAATGCCCTCGCAGACCTCGCTGAGAATTTTAGGCCATTTTTGAAGACCAATAGAAAAAAGAAGCACAACCACTTTTTTAAAAAACCTTCATTAGAAAGAGCAGATTCTAAACTACAGAATATCTGTTTTCTGGACAGGCATTTTGCCCTTGAAGAGAGAAAACAGGCCTTAAAATAAGGTGATTTTTGGCTTGTGCTATGTTAAAATAAAAACCAGGAAATTTTCATTTGCTGTTATAGAGCAACAACAGCTAGACCCTCATATTTAGGTGTCCTTGTGCAATTTTCAGTAGCACTTTCCGAAGTTGTTATCTGAACTGATATGGACCGATATTAAATCAACGAAGGATACTATCCAAATATTACATGCACATTTTTTTCAGGATGGCTGCGAAGTGATGTAAAAGAGGGGATGTCGCAGTGCAGAATGTCATCTGAACTGTGACGTCAACACGCTTCTACCAACACATTGATTGAATGAACGATGGTGAATGTGTTTCCCCCCTTTTTTTTCCCCAAGAGAGGGGTCACCCTACCTCAGTGACAGACTACTGGTGTGTTAAGGAAAAAATATTTAATTGTGGTTGTACGTCTGTAATTGCGTTTTGTGGAATTCATGCTGGTTGTGTTTGGTTCACTTGTGTGTGTTTTGCTATGCTGTCAGTGTTCAGCAAATGTAATACACTGACAGTATACTGTTGGTGTTATATAAGAGGGCCCCGTGTATTCGGCATCCTCTTTTCGATGTTCCACGTTTTTGGTGGTTTTCAATTGAACCATTGTTGATCATGTTCAGTTTTTCACACAACAGCTGCATAAAGGAAGGGCAACTGGTGCCATATTTTAAGGTAAGTATTGTATTTACATGGGGCCCCCGCTTTACAGCGTTTTGCTAAAGCAGTGGTTTTCAGTTATACCCATTCTTCATTTATTTAGACTTCCTACAATAAATATATTCACCACTCATTTTAAGTTAAGGATGAAAATATTTTAAGGTAAGGAATATATGTACTGTATATGCATTTTTTAGTCCTAGCTATATTGCTCACTTAATGTAAGATAGTGTAAACATGTTATCAGCCTTTTATATACATTTGAAAGTGAGAGAAAAAAAAGAAAGAAAAAAAATCACTTTACAGCAATTTTAGCTTCACATGCTGTATAAGCGGGGCTCTCCTATACTGTGTATTTATTTTACTTTTTTATCTTTTTTTATGCCTAGCTGTATTGAGCCCTTAATATATGATAGTGTAAACACATTATCAGGCGTTTTGGACACATTTGATAATGAAAAAACTGCTCTTTTCCACCCGTGGTGATTTTCGCTTACAGCACAGGGTCAGGAATCTAAGAGCAATATAAACAGGGCTCTCCTGTATTTCAGTGTTTTACTGTCAGTCTTATATTTGTGCTATACTGTCAGTATTAGGTTTTGTTAAACTGTCAGTGTTATGTGTAACGTTTTATTATACTTTCAGATTTGCATATTAATGTGTGATGGTTGGTTACAGAGGAGCAGCTGCAGATGCCTGGTCGGAGGTGCGGGACTATGGCAGTGTCGAGCATGTTGTTGTTATTGTTGACACGGCCAAGTCGTACGTCAGCTGGCGTACCATACTAGACCTGGGAGGATACTCCACTGTGAGTACAGTACTCCCATTCATTCTTCACCCACATTCCTTCTTCCCATTCATTCTTCACCCACATTCCTTCTTCCCATTCATTCTTCACCCACATTCCTTCTTCCCATTCATTCTTCACCCACATTCCTTCTTCCCATTCATTCTTCACCCCCATTCCTTCCATTCATTCATCATCCCTTCATCCCCATTCCTTCCTTCCATTCATTCTTCACCCCCATTCCTTCCTTCCATTCATTCTTCACCCCCATTCCTTCCTTCCATTCATTCTTCACCCCCATTCCTTCCATTTAATCCTCCATTCTTCTCAAGAGCACGTGGGTTCAGCTGTAAAAGCAGGGCCCTCCTGTACAGCAGTAACTCGGAACCTAACCTGCTGTATAAGCGTGGCCCTCCTGTGCAACAGTAGCCTGGAACCTAACCTACTGTATAAGTGGGGCCCTCCTGTACAGCAGTAGCCTGGAACCTAACCTGCTGTATAAGCAGGGCTTTCCTGCACAGTAGTAGCCCGGAACCTAAACTGCTGTATAAGTGGGACCCTCCTGAATCTGTTATGATCAGAGATACTTAGGTTAACCTTCTAGTATTCTGTCATGGAAATAATGAAGGATTTGAATTGTGGTTCTAGTATATTATTAGACTGGACCTTTCTAAGATCTTTTTACTCTGGTGACTTTTGTCATGACTTATATATTGTATGAATTTTTGAAAGTAAGGCCACACAGTCATTTTTGTTACTTATGAACGATTGTGAATGTTTGAGAACTAGCATCTGCTGTGTAGAACCGCACTTCTTCACTCTTTCCCATGTCTAGAACTGTACTGCATCACCCTCTTCACAGTCTAGAACTATACTGCATCACCCTCTTCCCAGTCTAAAACTACATTGCTTCACCCTCTTCCCAGTCTAGAACTACACTGCTTCACCCTAAAAGCAGTCCTGAGCACCCTGAATCCTTACCAGTGCTTTGAAAACCAGAACACAGAATTATTCAAAGTTTGTATTAAATATCTACCATTGAAGAAACCTAGAAGATCAGATATAAAGAGTATAGCAGATTGTACAGAAGAATTGCTTAACAAGGTGAGTACGTCATAATGAAGGAAAGATGATCTTCGCTGAGAGATCACCGACATAGAGCAACAACCTAGGTCATCATACCAAACAGAAGAAGTACAAAGGGAACAAAAGGTCATCCAAGGTATTGCAAGAAACTCAAAATAATTTTATTCATATGCAAAATCCAAGCTAAGAACTACCTGTAGAATTGGACCCTTAATGAGAGGAGGTTCGTATGCTGACGATGAACAGGAAATGAGCGAAATTCTTAAAGAACATTATAAGTTGGTGTTCAGCAACCCACTAAATGATAGCTAGGTAGAGAATGCAAAAGCTTTTTTTTTATTCCATCAGAAGGTCAGGCAGGCAGACTAACTGACATCACTAATTCCATAGAATTCAAAAAAGAAATTGAAAACATTCCCACTCACTCAGCGCCTGGAAAAGATTCATGGAATTCCTTATTTATAAAAAGGTGCAAAGTACCACTAGCGCGAACCCTCAGTATTCTTTGGAGAAAGAGCCTAGATCTAGGTGAAATACCAGAGACCTTGAAGAGGTGATGTTTGCTCTCTCATTTGGAATATTGTTCAATGTTGATGTTCTTGTTCAGGGCAGGAGAGATATTAGAGCTGGAACAGTATTGTTCAGTGTTGACAGCATCATTCAGGAGAGATATCAGAGCTGGAACAGATACAGAGATCATTTAAATCCCACATATAGCCAATAAAGCATTTAAATTACTGGGAATGCCTCAAAGGTCCTAAATATGTACTCTCTGGAGCAAAGGAGAGAGAGATAGCTGAAAATATATACAGTAGTCCCCTGTATCTGTGGGGATACGTTCCAAGACCTACCATGGATACCTGAAACCGCGGATAGTAGCAAATCCTGTATATATGTCATTTTTCATTTACATACATACCTATGATGAAGTTATATTTATAAATTATGCAAAATAAATCTAGAATTAGTACTTTTTCACTGATGGGAAGCATTTCACGGCTTCTCTTGGGCTTTGAAGAACTGACAGCATCACTACTTTTGTGTGTTGGGGCCATTATTAAGCAAAGTTAAGTGTTATTTTGGGGCCACGGTAAACCGTGGATAACCGAAACCACGGATACAGAGTTCACGGGTTCTACTGTACCTGGAAGATACTTGAGGACCTGGTGACAGACCTGTACACTGCCATAACTATACTGCAGTGAGAGAGTTTGTAACACTCACTGCTAACCTGTTATAAAGTCTGGCAATTATACCAGGTTCTTAATATTGTTCACCATAACATTATTCACAACATTGGTCACCATAACATTGTTCACCATAACATTGTTCACCATTATTGCTTGCAGGTTGCCGTCCGCTACAAGGAGGTCGACGCACTTGATGCCACAGAGTTCACGTTTGCTGACTTACCTGCTGTGATCTTTGTGGACAAGGCGCTGAAGGAAGAGGTGGTGAAAGGTGCGCCCAACACCCGTGAAGGATTGAAAGAAATGATCGCCAAGAAGCTCGGTCTGAATGTGGGGATGCTGCCATATAAAACAGTGTACTCAGGTGTGTGATGACAACGGTGTTTTGTCCATCAGGAAACAGGTGGGCACAGTACCTCCAATATACACGTTCCCAAGCCTCTCGTAAACCTCTGTTGGCCTTCGTTTCAAATTGGTTATCATGCACAAAAATATTCAAATTTCACCTTCACAGCCTGGTGTCAACCATTCTCAACCTTCACAACCTGGTGTCAACCATTCTTAACCTTCACAACCTGGTGTCAACCATTCTTAACCTTCACAACCTGGTGTCAACCATTCTCAACTGGACCAGTTGACTATAATAAGATTCAGCCAACTAGGTATATTTCTATACACCACAGGGAGGTTAGCATGGGCCACCACTGTGACCACAAATGCTGTTTTTTTTACAGACGAATTCCACACCAGATTGACCTGTGTATCATCATGATTACATGAGTCAGAGTTGTAGATGAGTGGAGCAAACTGCCAGGTAGCATCACTGGAGAACTTTGGCAGCTTTAAAATAACTTGGATAGGTAATAATAATAATTAATAATAATCTCCATGGGGAAGTGGAAAAGAATTCTTCCTCTATAAGCCATGCATGTTGTAAAAGGTGACTAAAATGCTAGGAGCAAGGGGCTAGTAACCTCTAATCCTGTATAAATTACTAAACCTATAAAGAAAAGCTTTCATTTTTCTTTTTAGGTCACCCTGTCTCGGTGGGATACGGCCAGTTCATTAAAAAAAACAATAATAATATTTTATTTCATCATTATAGAATGTTTGTATAGAGATGGTTGACAGTTAGTTGTGCGTATAGAAAGCCCATAGTTATGCAGAGCATTTCGGATAAACTTAAGCCTAACTTGAGACTACAATGACAACTAATTACTTGCTTATGTATAAAGACAGTTAAGTTTTTACAGACAACAAATTTAGGAATTACAAGGAGAACAAACAAGCAGACAGTTATTACTTAAGATTGAATTAAGATTACAAGTAATGAGAATAAGAATATGGGTACATGAATATATTGGACATGCTTAGCATGGGCCAGTAGGTGAGGAGGAGGTTAGTCAGAATTGAGTCCTGGAGATGGAAAGCACAGTGCATACACTCTGAAGGATGGGTGGAGGTAGGAAGTACAATACCTGCACTCTGAAGGATGGGTGGAGGTGGGAAGTATAGTACCTGCACTCTGAAGGATGGGTGGAGGTAGGAAGTACAGTACATGCCCTCTGAAGAATGGGTGGAGGTGAGATGTACAGTACCTTCATTCTGAAGGATGGGTGGAGATTGGAAGTATAGTACCTGCACTCTGAAGGAGGAGGTGAGGACAATGCACTTTCAAAGGTCACCTTAACTGTGATTTCAGCACACCTCAGGCAAGACAGTGATTTAATGAATGATGGTGAATGTATTTTCTATTTTTTGGGTCACCCTACCTTAGTAGGAGACCCAGTCTGATAAAAAAAAAAAAACAATATTACATATACGTACAGTAATTGTATTCAATATTTTATTACAGGTCGAAGAACTGATGCCGCAATAAAGAAGGAAGATACAGAGGGCGCCGGCGACGGGCAGCCGGAAGAAATAAATAGCGATAAACTCAACTATGAAGACGACTTGCCTGACACTGCCTTCGCTGGCACCGAGAGAAGCGACCAGGTCTACATGGTTGATATTGAGAATGCCATTTCTTATGCACTAGGGCACGAAGTCATACAGCATAAGTTTGTCCGAGGAGAAGCCCTTAAATCCCTCCAGGATTTCCTGGATGTGCTGGTGAAGTACCTCCCAGCTCGACCAGTTGTCCACAAGTTCTTGTTCAAGCTGCATCAGTACACTGTCAGTCAGAGAAACGGCATTGAAGGCACCAAGTTTGCTGAAGTTATGAAGTCTCTCCAGGGTCAGGATTCCATCTTGCCCACTCATCAGCCTTGGATTGGGTGTCTAGGGAGTGAGCCCAGGTACAGAGGTTATCCTTGTGGTCTCTGGACTACCTTCCACGTGCTGACAGTTAATTCAGTTCTTCAAGACGGCAGTAAAGTGTCGTTTAATGCCAAGACAATTCTTCGGGCTATTCACGGCTATGTAAAGCACTTTTTCTCGTGTAAATATTGTTCGCAGCACTTTCAAGCTATGTATGCTGAAGATGCCGAATCGTCTGTGAATGTGGCAGATGACGGCATCCTCTGGTTGTGGCGAGGCCATAACAAAGTTAATAAGCGCCTTCATGGCGATGCGAGCGAGGATCCCTTGCACCCAAAACAACAGTTTCCCTCTGAAGCGACATGTGCGGCATGCTGGCACAAAGGTACTCTAGTCGAACAGGAAGTTTTGCCATACCTAAAGCGTATATACTCCAAGGGGATGCTCTCCTTCCGAGGGACTCAGATGATCTCACCTCCAGCAAAGAACAAGCAAGCCAAAGTCATGGAAGAGTTAGAGAAACATAGAGAAAGGGAAGAGAGAAAGGAGAGCGTGAAGGTGAATGAGAAGCTTCACAACATGGTAGAACAGCAGCCGCTGCGTCCACTGAGCACCTGGGGCTTCAACAGCACAGACATCAGCCTGTGCGTCTTCCTCTACGGCGTCTCCACTCTCATCATCATGAGTGTCTATTGCATGGTCGTCATCAGAAGGAAACTCAGGAGGAGAAGATTCTTAGAGGCTTACAAACTGCCGTAAGTTATCCCATTCTAACTTCTCCCTGAGTGTGATTCACTGATTTATTTTAAACATCATCTGGATGTGTACTCCCATTGTGTTTTAATTTAAAGAAATTATGGTTTTAATTTTAACGTAGCTTCTTTACACATTGTGATATAATACACTTAATTTGTCTCAAAATGTTTCTGAGAAGCAACATGTACACATCATTTAATTTTTTTGTCTGTGTGTGTGTTCAAGTGTATGCATGTGTGTATTCATGTGTGTATATGCATGTGTAAATTTTTCTTAACTCGCTGACCATCTCCTGCCAAGGTAGGATGACCTAAAGAAAAAAACACATTCACCATCTTCCATTCAATAGTCATCTTTCTAGAAATGTGTTGTCATTACAATTAGATTACACATTGACTGGAACATCCTCACCCATCCTTCAGAGTGCAGGCACTCTACTCCCCACCTTCAAGACTCAAGTTTGGCTAACTGGTTTCCATAAACCTCTTCAGAAATATTACCTTACTCCCACTCCAACAGCACATACAAGAGGGCTCTGTTTGTACTGCTCTAAAGTTTGCGACCCCAAACAATAAGTGAAAATTGCCAGTGGGTGGAAAAGAGCGTTTTTTTCATTACGTAGAAAAAAAATTATTTCGTCATTGTGAATATCTACTTTTGCCGCCTCAAGCGGCCAGTGGATGTAGCCTAACGAATATGTCTAAAACACTAATAATGTGTTTACACTCTCATATATTAAGCGCTCAATACAGCTAGGCATAAAAAAATATAAAAAAGTAAAATAAGTACACAGTACATACAATACCTTAAAATACTGTGCCAGTCACCCTTTACTTGCACAATTGTTGTACGAAAATGGCAATAATGGCAGAAAAGCCATAAAAGCATTGAACATAATGAACAATGGCTCAGTTGAAAGCTAATGAAAACGTGGAACACCAAAAAGGAGGTGCTATATATAAAGGACCCTTTTGTACATTCCCTTCTAATACATTCACACAAACCTGCTGGATGTTGATGACCGTAAAACTCAAACCTTTTCACCCTTCCCCTTCCTTTAACCATTTTAAGGATGACCTCTACCCCTCCTGCCTTCCACCCAGGATTTATACACCCTCTTTGTCATCCTGTCTCTGTCTATCCTCTTGACATGCCTGGATCATCTCAAAAACCCTCCTCAGCTCTGAGTTATATTCTTGGTCATCCCCTCATCGCTTTCTAATTTCTGCACTCGAAATTCTCTACGTAATGTTCACACCATGCATTGTTCTCAAACATGATACAGTGGTACCTCGGTATATGTCCATTTTGGAATAAGTCCAACTTGGTATACGTCCTGTTTGGACGCAAAAATTTTTGCTTGGTATACGACCTTTGTTTGGAATACGACTCGTGTGCTAGAACTTGTATGGGTCAAAATGAGTCACGACACCTCGCGCTACCCTTGTTTACCTCTATCTCGAGAACGCCACGACTGCCCACTAGCGTCAGTACGCCCGTTGCTACCATTCAGTGAACAACCCGCGCTGTAACTGTGAATTTTCACGTGATTTTGTGTTTTTTCGTATAAATTTTTATTACATTCATTAACCATAAGTTCTAAGAAAGTTAATGAGAAGAGCCAAGCAACAAAGAAAATGGTTAGAATCACCATGGAGGTGAAAAAAGAGATTGTTGAAAAGTATGAAGGTGGCACTCGACTCTTCAGCAAAGTAAAGTGAGGTTAAATTTGCATTTATTTCATCTAATTCTTTTGTATTTATGTATGTATTTTAGTGTATTAAGCAGTGTTTAAATTGCATATTTTAGTATTAAACAGTGTTTAAATTATTTTATACAACCCCATCAATGTATAATATGCCAATAACAATAGGATTTTTTTTCCTGGGAACGGATTAATCGTTTTCCCTATATTTCTTATGGGAAAATTCATTTGGTATACGTCCTGTTTGGTATAAGCCCAAGGTCCTGGAACGGATTAAGGACATATACTGAGGTACCACTGCATTAATTAATATTCTGTCAGAGGTAAAAATCCTTGAGAGTTGGTCACCTTGATGCTAGTAAAGGGCTCTTGATCTACAGAGCTGGATGAAACCTAGTTACCTCCCATTACCCATTCACTGTACTACCCATACAGGTTTAGCACTCCCTCGTGAACATAATGTAACAAAACAGTGAGGACTTCACGGCTCAGAGGTTCATCTGAACTGTGATGTCAACACACTTCTGGCAAGACAATCATTGAATGAATGATGGTGAAAGTGTTTCTTCTTTTTTTTGGGGTCCCCAAACCTTGGTGGAAGTCGGCCTATGTTAAAATTATAAAAAGCCCTGGCCGCGGTCACAAAGAGACAATGGTCACGTATAACACTACAATACATGTCTTTCTTGTTTTATGCAAACTTACTATCAAATGATGTCTTATTTCTATTGGTAATAAAGTATATGTGATTATGTTAACTATATGTGATCGGCACAGTTTGTTAAATGTATTGAAGAATGTTATTACAGTGGACCCCTGGAAATCGAACATTGTTCGTTCCAGAATGCTGTTCAAGTGCTGTTACCGAACAAATTTATTCCCATAAGGAATAATGTAAATTAGATTAGTCCATTTCAGACCCCCAAAAATACACTTACAAAAGCACTTACAATAATAAACTTACATAATAGGTCAAGTTGGGAGGCGTTCGATTTCCGGGGGTCCACTGTACCATATTTTTCAGCATATAAGGCACTCTTCTTTTCCCCCAAAAAAAAGTCTTGGAAAATCATCCTGCACCTTGTATGTCCTGGCTAGAGTTGTTCCTTTGAACGAAACTACCTGGACTTCCTACTCATTTCTGCAGCATTGCAAACTCCTAAAGATGTGTTGATTGCAACATGAAAGGCCTAGAGCTATCATTCAACTCTCCCTGTGGTTGTTTAGCATCTCGTATCACCTGTTTGCAATTACCGCATACACGGCATAAAACAGGGCACACTTGCACCCAGGAAATTTACCCATGAAATGAAGTCAGTGAATCAAAATATTGTATGTAGACAATTTACAAGTGACTCATTTCTTATTTAGTAAGAGCACTGCTGGCAAGACAGCAGTTGAATGAATGATGGTGAGTGTGTTTCCTTTTCTCTGGGTCACCTTACCTTGGTAGGAGATGGTCAATATACAGTCAGCTCTCTTATCAAGCTTTTCTATTTATAGTCAGTTTTCTTATAAAGCTCCTCTTTATACAGTCAGCTCTCTGTATTGTCCTATATTTTGTAAATGCAGTTGAAATAATATATAGAGGAGCTTTATAAGAGAGCTGACTGTATATAGAGGAGCTTTATAAGAGAGCTGACTGTATATAGAGGAGCTTTATAAGAGAGCTGACTGTATATAGAGGAGCTTTATAAGAGAGCTGACTGTATATAGAGGAGCTTTATAAGAGAGCTGACTGTATATAGAGGAGCTTTAAGAGTGACTGAAGAGGAGCTTTAAGAGCTGACTGATATAGAGGAGCTTTATAAGAGAGCTGACTGTATATAGAGGAGCTTTATAAGAGAGCTGACTGTATATAGAGGAGCTTTATAAGAGAGCTGACTGTATATAGAGGAGCTTTATAAGAGAGCTGGCTGTATATAGAGGAGTTTTATAAGAGAGCTGGCTGTATATAGAGGAGCTTTATAAGAGCTGCTGATATAGAGGAGCTTTATAAGAGAGCTGGCTGTATATAGAGGAGCTTTATAAGAGAGCTGGCTGTATATAGAGGAGCTTTATAAGAGAGCTGGCTGTATATAGAGGAGCTTTATAAGAGAGCTGGCTGTATATAGAGGAGCTTTATAAGAGAGCTGGCTGTATATAGAGGAGCTTTATAAGAGAGCTGGCTGTATATAGAGGAGCTTTATATAAGAGAGCTGGCTGTATATAGAGGAGCTTTTATAAGAGAGCTGGCTGTATATAGAGGAGCTTTTATAAGAGCTGGCTGTATATAGAGGAGCTTTTATAAGAGAGCTGGCTGTATATAGAGGAGCTTTTATAAGAGAGCTGGCTGTATATAGAGGAGCTTTTATAAGAGAGCTGGCTGTATATAGAGGAGCTTTTATAAGAGAGCTGACTGTATATAGAGGAGCTTTATAAGAGCTGACTGTATATAGAGGAGCTTTATAAGAGAGCTGACTGTATATAGAGGAGCTTTATAAGAGAGCTGACTGTATATAGAGGAGCTTTATAAGAGAGCTGACTGTATATATGAATGTTTGTAAAGCTGCCTGCTATATCAACCCAGAGAAAAGTCTTTAATTAGAGTCAACTCTCTTCTAAAGCTCCTCTCTACAGTGCCATTTTTTTTTTTTTTTGTAAATGCAATAAGAAAAAGTACATCGACAATTGAATAACACATAGTAAGACCTCATAGTGCATGTATTCAATTTTTGGATGGCCTTTTTCAGTTGCATTGCACCATGTCGAATAATTTTGTAACCTGCGAAAATATCAAGAATTCGTGACAGGTCTCGACAGTTTTTTTTTATGGGTTCCAAGATAATATATTTTTATTTTATTTCCACGTTCATAATATTAATTATTTTAAAGAATTTTATTTTTATTTTATCTCACTTTTGATAAATTTTTAGAAACCATTGTGTCTACCCAAAGAAATTTCTTTTAAATTATCAAAAAGTCCAACGATTCACAATTAGTCACAAGAGGTTTTAAGGAATTTAAGGTATATATTAATTTTATTTCCACAATGATAATTTTTAAGATTTTTTTTTTTTTTACAAATGTTTTGTGGCCTTTAGGACAGTTTTTGTAAAAAAAAAAAAAAAAAAATTGTTATTCCCTGGTAATTGATTTTGTTTGCACAATAATAATAATAATGATGATTTTTGTGAATTTTCTAACATTTTTGGTAAAATTTTGAGCCATGTTTAGGCTGGTGAATGGTGATTTTTACTCATTAATATTTTTGAGTATTGTGACTTTTCTTGTAAATTTTAAATAATTTTTAACCTGGTAAATGGTGTTTTATGTTATTTAAAATATTCTCCATATTAATATTTCTATGCAATGTGATATATATCATAGGTTACCTAATTATGGTATAAGGTACATTTTTCTTTGTGCAGGAAAGTGGAAGTATGTACTGGATGTCTAGACTGTACCTGTTGTAGGTCCCCTACTTACAGCCCTAATCGTTCCTAAGAATTGTCTTGAACTCGATTGTTCGCAACTTGAAACCTAATTTCCCATAGACACCCATGTTATAATGAGAGATGGGTTCCTGAACCTTAATATCCCCTATCTAATTTATTTTTTCAACTAGACTTAGGTACCTAATTCTTTTCATTCAGAATTGTTCAGTTTTTAAATTGTAAGTAACGTCAAATGATATACAGTGGACCCCCGAGTTTCGTAAAAACTTCACTCCTGAAGTCTGCTCAAGTGCCATTACCGAACGAATTTACTCCCTTAAGGAAAAATGTCACATAGGTTAGTCTATTTCAGACCCCCAAAAATACACTTCCACAAGCACTTACAATATTATACTTACATAATTGTACGATTTCCGGGGTTTACGAAACTCGGGGGTCCACTGTATAATTAATATACGTAGTCATGTTAGTTAAACATTGTGGATTTATTATACAGTATTTAGTACTGTTTACCTCAAATACTGACACTGTCTTGCCCACTGGAAGTGATGTTTTGAATATTGACGCTGTCTTGCCCACTGGAAGTGATTATTTTGAATATTGACACTGTCTTGACTACTGGAGGTGATGCTTTTTTACGATTTGTGAGTATTACCACCACCTGATAGAGCAAGTTTGCATTCACGTGTGCTCAATTGGTTCCAAAGTGCAGATGGTAAGTGAGGATGATCGTAAGTGAGGATGATCGTAAGTGAGGATGATCGTAAGTGAGGATGATCGTAAGTGAGGATGATCGTAAGTGAGGATGATCGTAAGTGAGGATGATCGTAAGTGAGGATGATCGTAAGTGAGGATGATCGTAAGTGAGGATGATCGTAAGTGAGGATGATCGTAAGTGAGGATGATCGTAAGTGAGGATGATCGTAAGTGAGGATGATCGTAAGTGAGGATGATCGTAAGTGAGGATGATCGTAAGTGAGGATGATCGTAAGTGAGGATGATCGTAAGTGAGGATGATCGTAAGTGAGGATGAATAAAATACACATGCAACCCTTTGTGTAGTTATCAAAATGTTTTGCCACTGGTTGGTGAAACATCTCTGCATTAAAGATACCAACTTTTGTGCATGTTTCTTGCATGCCCAGCAGATGAGACAGAAGAACACAAAACTGGAGAAACACTTCAGCAAGCCTGCTGGCCCATGCTTGGCAGGTCCTTCTCAAGTCCAACCCTCCTCCAGCACTCAAACATTTGTCCAGTTTGTCCTGAAAGCTGCTCCAGGTTTATATTGATTCCTCCATAAAGTCAACACTTGACACTGGATTCAAGTCTGACAAAGACAGATTTAGAAATAATATAGGAAAGTTCTGCTTTAACAGTAGAATTGTAGATGAGTGGAATATACTCTCAAGAGTCCATCATTAACCCTTAAACTGTCCACACGTAGATATACGTTCACTCGCGTAGCTGACCGAACGTAGAGCTACGTTTTATTTTTCATTCCTTCAAATTTAGTGCAATAGGCCTGAGTCGCCTAGACATGAGAGAATGGGTCTGCACCCTCAGTGTGCGCAGTATTAAAAAAATCTGGGACCACTTAGTACCTTGTGGGAGCACCAGTTCGATTGAGTGCCAGCTAGAGCAAATAGTGTGGCAAACACCAGGGATTCAATGATGTTATGTCGCATTAACACTCCCCTTATAAGAGGAAAGTAAAAATAGGTTAGATAAATACATGAGTGGCTGTGGGTGGGTGTGAGTTGGACCTGACTAGCTTGTGCTACTAGGTCTGATGCCATACTCCTTCCTTCAGAGGATGTGACCTGACTAGGTGGGTCATTGGTCTAAGTTGGGGGGTGACATGGACTTGCCTTGCATGGGCCAGTAGGCCTGCTGCAGTGTTCCTTCTTTCTTATGTTCTTGTATTCGGCAGGCTGGCTGGCTTTGGCTGTCTCTGGCTCTCTCTCTATCTGTCTATAACTCTATCTGTCCATATCTTTGTCTGTCCATATCTTTGTCTGTCCATATCTTTGTCTGTCCATATCTTTGTCTGTCCATATCTTTGTCTGTCCATATCTTTGTCTGTCCATATCTTTGTCTGTCCATATCTTTGTCTGTCCATATCTTTGTCGTCCATATCTGTCTGTCCATATCTTTGTCTGTCCATATCTTTGTCTGTCCATATCTTTGTCTGTCCATATCTTTGTCTGTCCATATCTTTGTCTGTCCATATCTTTGTCTGTCCATATCTTTGTCTGTCCATATCTTTGTCTGTCCATATCTTGTTGTCTGTCCATATCTTTGTCTGTCCATATCTTTGTCTGTCCATATCTTTGTCTGTCCATATCTTTGTCTGTCCATATCTTTGTCTGTCCATATCTTTGTCTGTCCATATCTTTGTCTGTCCATATCTTTGTCTGTATATCTTTGTCTATATCTTTGTCTGTCTATATATCTATCTATATGTCCTATATCTCTCTCTCTCTCTCTCATATGTACACATAAGTACAGTTATTATACATAGTGTAAATTACCTAGGATAACCCAAAAATTCCAGGCAAAGTGCTATACAATGCTTGTAGATATAATACATAATAAGCATGGAAACCCCTGGCAAGTAATACGCATCGTCACTTCTGGATACACACACAACCCGCACATATAAAAGAGAGGAGCTTACGACGACGTTTCGGCCCGACTTGGACCATTTACAAAGTCACACTAACACACAGAGACAGAGGAAGGGTATTTATAGGCAGGCAGACAGGGAAGGGTACAAGAGAGTGGGGAAATGTAGGAGTAGTGGTAGTAGTGGTAGTAGTAAGGTAGTAGTAAAGGTAGTAGAGTAGACAGTCATATGGGAAGGAGCACTGCTATGAGGCTAGCGGCCCGCAAGGGGAGTACGAGAGGAAGAAAAGCGAAAAATGAAGGAAAATACAAGGCAAAAGAAAGAACAGAAAGAAAGGAAAACCCAAGGAGAAAAAAGGAGAAGGGGGAAGATAAGACAGGGAAGGAATCAGGTTAAGTCACGGGTGTTCTGAAGTTTAGAGCATTTAACAATGTAATGAGAGAGGAAAGCATCATGTCAGAGATCACAGTCATCCCATTGATTGGTCTTCTGCTAAAACTGTCTACCCTACGTCTAACTTTCATAGTCGCCGCCTGGTTGAATCCTCCCTTATACACAACTTTCCCTGTATGAATCTTAGCCCTGGCTTTGTCTCTGTTGATGCTTTCCTCTCTCATTACATTGTTAAATGCTCTAAACTTCAGAACACCCGTGACTTAACCTGATTCCTTCCCTGTCTTATCTTCCCCCTTCTCCTTTTTTCTCCTTGGGTTTTCCTTTCTTTCTGTTCTTTCTTTTGCCTTGTATTTTCCTTCATTTTTTCGCTTTTCTTCCCTCTCGTACCCCCCTTGCGGGCCGCTAGCCTCATAGCAGTGCTCCTTCCCATATGACTGTCTACTCTACTACCTTTACTACTACCTTTACTACACTACTACCACTACTCCTACATTTCCCCACTCTCTTGTACCCTCCCTGTCTGCCTGCCTATAAATACCCTTCCTCTGTCTCTGTGTGTTAGTGTGACTTTGTAAATGGTCCAAGTCGGGCAAACGTCGTCGTAAGCTCCTCTCTTTTATATGTGCGGGTTGTGTGTGTATTGTTCCAGTCACGGTATTGTGCCTTTTTTGTTATTCACTTCTGGATCGTGTATAATACCTGTTGGCTTACGAGACTCACTCTGAGACTGAGACAAGCAGACGGAAAGACACACAGGCAGGCAGATAAGCAGAGTTAGACAGACATAAGCAGAGCTAGACAAACAGACAGATAGATAGATTGACAGAAAGATACAGACAGACAGATAGACAGACAGACAGATATTGAAAAAGGGAGGGTTCCCTCCAGCACTGCTGACATTTATCAAATGTCACTGGGCTGTCAAGAGTTATCTGACACTTGTCAACACACCATTCTTCGAGTTTCATATATACTCCAGGATGTCTAAAACATTGCTGGGACCTATAAATACTTCGTATATATTTATAGACAATAGTAAATGACCAAGGAAGGTGAAACTGTTCACCTGTTGGTGTGATTGTGACTATTTGAGTACTATTTCAGTACATAATATTAGTGTTAGAACAAAGATTGGCTATGAAATCACAAGAACTATTGTAAATTGTAATTATCAGAACATAAAAATTATATATATTAAAATAAAAACTAGAAAAAAAGTATATCGGCATTACTTCTGCAAGCGGCAGGACTTGATGTTGCCGTCAGGTGAGCATCCAGTACCAAATTGGCGGGCTTATATCTCGGTAAGTACTGGCCCAAAATTTTTTTTTTTTAGCCTATCCTGTTTATAAAAATGTGCTCTTCATTTAAAAAAATGATTTTTTTTTTCAAAATGTTCGGTCAGCTACGCGAGTGAACGTATATCTACATGTGGACAGTTTAAGGGTTAAAGTGACAACATTGGTCATTGCTTTGAAAGTTGGACAAGCACATGAGAGGGAGTGGATGGGTGTGAGTTGAACCTTCCTAGCATGGAATATGAAGTTGATGTCTCCATGAGTGTAATTCAACTTTGTATTGCATTGATGAATCCTGCAGTGCAGTGGAAATATTCTGTTAATAAGGATCCCTGGTGTTGCATGTGTCTTTCTTATAGGCCATTAGGCCTACTGTAGTGCTCCTCCAATGGTCTTAAATGCTGTGTATTCAAATCCTCTGCATCATCAGAGCCAAAATGTAAGAATACTAGAAATAATTTTTATTTGCAAATTGAGAGGGACTTAATTGAGATTTATGTAATCCTTTTAATGTATGATATTTATCATCTGTTTTTCTTCATTTGCATATTCAGGGTTGAAATGGGAGGAAACGGGATATAATGTCAGTACAGTACCATATATTAATGGTTTAGCTAATCAACAAGTACGTGAATAAGACATGTGTACAACACTTGGGTATCTTTATTGTTGAAATGTTGCATTAACCTGTGGCTTTATCAGTCCAGTAATGAGAATAATACTGGAGATGGTAAAATACATGAAGTAGTAGCTTGTGGTGATCAGTCCCTCAGGCTAGAGAGATGGTGTTCCATCCAAACTGTTAAATGGAACATCACCTTCCTAGTGGAAAAATAAACACATAAGCAGTATAATGTGATCCTTTATTGACAACGTTTCGCCCACACAGTGGGCTTTATCAAGTCACAAACAGGTCTACCTGGGTAAAAGGTACATGAGTATTTATAGGATGGAGTCAGGTGGAGAATGCTGAGTAGGTTGGATCTGAACCTGCATGTGACAATCTTCCGAGTAGGGTGATAGAGGCTAGGACCTTGGGTAGCTTCAAAAAGAGATTGGACAAGTATATGAGTAGACCTTCTGCAGTGTTCCTCCATTCTTATGTGGGATAGCGACTGCAGACGCCAGGCATATAACATCTTTAACACACCCAGAGAAGACACTGCCGAGAGGAGATACATAGTCCTCCCCACCAACTCCATTGCCAAACATGTTTCCAACATCTTTTCCAATACGTACCTCATTCCAAATATCTACCTCCACATCCACCACCATCAAGGACATTACCAGCAATAGACAGGACAAGCTTCAATCCTTTGCAGGGGGATATATAATCCCTTGTAATGACTGCAGCAAATTATACGTGGGTGAAACATCCAGAGACCTCCAAACACGTATTTCAGAACACCAGTACACAGGCAGATCTGACGATTTAAGGAATGCCTGTGTTCAACATTGAAATTCACACAACTATTTAATCAACTACAGAAACGCAAGACTTATCACCAGAGAAGAAAGCACTCAATACTGCAGAATCCTGGAATCATCACTTATCTGTATTTCCAACAACTTCAACCAAAACAATGGCCTCTATAACATAGTTGAACCCCTTGCCAAGAAAATTCATTGCTATCCCACATAAGAATGGAGGAACACTGCAGAAGGTCTACTCATATACTTGTCCAATCTCTTTTTGAAGCTACCCAAGGTCCTAGCCTCTATCACCCTACTCGGAAGATTGTCACATGCAGGTTCAGATCCAATGTACCCAGCATTCTCCACCTGACTCCATCCTATAAATACTCATGTACCTTTCACCCAGGTAGATCTGTTTGTGACTTGATAAAGCCCACTGTGTGGGTGAAACATTGTCAATAAAGGATCACATTATACTGCTTATGTGTTTATTTTTCCACTGTGTCGGTATTTTATACCATTTACTTCCACCTCCTTCCTAGACTGAGGGACTGATCACCTCAAGCTACTCCTTCATATATCTTCCATTTGCAGTATTATTTATATTGAATAGATAAAGCCAGTGATGGGTGAAATATCTCCACAATGAAGATACCCAACTGTAGTACATTGTCTTAGTACAATACCTAGTAAAGCCTCTCCTCACTTAACCCTTTCATGGTCCGTGCCATAGTTCTACGGCTTTGAGTTGAGGGTCCAAACCGTAGTTCTACGCCATGAGCTCAGCTCACTCAAATAAGCTGTGAGTGGTAAATTTGGGCCTAGATATGAGAGAATACATCTATGTGGTAAGTGTGCACCACATAAAACAAATCCTGCAGCACACAGTGCATAATGAGAGAGAAAAAATCGAGACCATAATTTTCGATTAAAACAGCGACTTTGCAGTGTCTTTTCGTATGCTTTTTATAGTTGTATTTGCAATTTCTTGGTCTCATATGATAGAATGGAAGATATATTACAGAAAAAGAGATGATTTTGATTGGTTTTAGTACTGGAAATGGCTTGAAACTGTGCTCAAAATCACGGAAATGTTAAATTTTTGCCGATGTTCAAGAGTAAACAAATGACCTCACACGTCTAATGCATGCCAGCTGGTGGGTCTAATATACGTTCACAAATGTGGTGATATTATTTATACAATTATTACAATATTGCATAACAGTAAATCTTCCATTTTTTGTTTTGAATAAAAATTCATTATGTGAATAAAAAAATAAAAATGGAATTCATTTGTAAAGACTGAAAACGTACCTAATGAACAAAGGATATGTTAGTTTAGTGCCAGGAATGCCTGCATTGTTTATTCTGTACCCTATTTTGAAATTGGAATATTTTGAACTTTGTGTTAAATTGGCTAAATTACCAATTTCTGATAAATTTATGTATTTTGTAGTTGAAACAATTGACTGGGCGATTTCTTGTGCTCAGTCGATAGAATAAAAATAATACTAGCGAAATAGCTAAGAATTTGGTCGACTAGAATAATGTAATTGGCCTAAAATGGGAGTCAAGGTTGGCAAAATCGCAGATGCGTAAATATCGCTGACGCATCAAAATTCGTGAGAGCATAATTTTGTCAATTTTCCATCAAATTTCGTACTTTTTGTTTTATTACCTTCAGAAAAAGATTCTCTACCATTTCATAAGAAAAAATAACAAAAAAAATGTTTTGAAAATTCTTGGACCCTGGTGCACACTTTGAAATTTGGCCTCTGGACCCTGAAAGGGTTAATGGAGTTCCATTCCTAAGATCACGTCGGTAAACAAATTCATCACTTAAGTGAGGAGCATACTATAATGGTAGTGGGTTTGTGTCAACCATCTTTGATGTTTTAATGTCACCTTTGCACCATTTATAACATTTTTAGTATATTTTTAAATGTTTATACAGTAGTGTACTGTATACAGTGGTCCCCCGAGTAACAAACACACCGGAAATCATACAATTATGTAAGTATAATATTGTAAGTGCTTGTGGAAGTGTATTTTTAGGGGTCTGAAATAGACTAACCTATGTGACATTATTTCTTAACTTTTTCAGGGTCCAAGGGGGGTCTCCGAAACTCGTTCTCAGGGTCCAAGAATTTAAAAAAAAAAATTATTTTTTCTTATGAAATGATAGAGAATCTTTTTCCGATCATAACGCCACAAAAAATAGGAAATTTGATCGAAAACTAACGGAATTATGCTTTCGCGAAGTTAGCGGTAGCCATGACACTTACGCATCGGCGATTTCGCCCAATTTGAGCCCTATTTTCGGCAAATTCCAATGTTTCAGTCAACTAAAATTATAGCTATTTCGCTAGAACTCTATTTCTTCTATCGATTGAGTACAAGAAACCGCCTATTTACCAATTACAACTACGCAAAATAGTGGTCAGAAAATGGCAATTTGGCCAATTTCACACAAATTTCAAACGATGCCAATTTCAAAATAGGGTCCAGAATAAACAAGGAAGACATTCCTGGCACTAAAATAACGTCTTCTCTGTTCATTAGTCACGTTTCCAGGCCCCTCTTACATTACTTTTGCTTTTCATTTTGAATTTTTATTCTCACAAAAAAATAGATTTACTGTTATGTATATATGGTATATTATTTATACCATACAATGGTATAAATAATATTAGAGCATTTGTGCATGAATATTAGACTCGCCAGTTGATTTGTATTGGACGCATGGTGTGATTTGTTTACTCTTGAACATCGTCAAAAATCGAACATTTTCGCTACTTTGAGCTCAATTTCAAAGTACTTGTCGTTGATAAACCAATCAAAATCATCTCTATTTCTGTAATATATCTTCCAATCTATCAAATGAGACCAAGAAAACGAGAATACATCAATAAATACCATAGGAAAATAGACTGCAAAGCCGCTGTTTTAAACCAAAAACACAGTCAGTTTTTTTTCCTCATTATGCACTGTGTGGTGCAGGAATTTTTTTATACTGCGCACACTGACCGCACAGACCCATTCTATCGCATCTAGGCCTAACAGCCTGTTTCTGCTTGATTTGAGGGCGCTAGAATTTAGGCATACTAGTACGTCAATAACCCCAGGGCGTAAGCCGTACTAGTACGTCAATAACCCTGAAAGGGTTAAGGGAGTAAATTCGTTCGGTAATGGCACTTGAGCAGGCTTCTGGGATGAAGTTTTTTCGTTACTCGGGGGACTACTGTATTGTAATAAACAGAATAGAGGAAATGAGCTCTAATATACATTATTTAGGTATGCATACTGGTCAGAGAGCCCGTCGTAAGTCCGAGTCGTTGGTAAATGAGTACGTTGCTAAGTGAGGAGAGGCTGTATTGCAAAATTGTAGCATATTTTCGATCATGACTCCGTGAAATTCTTCCATGATGGTGCGGAAGCTTTCACCTCCATCTAGTTAGCTAGCAAGCAGCCAGCCTGTGTGTCAGACTATTGTCTTTGTGGGGGGAGACCTAGCTTCCTCCCCCACCTCTCACATCTCAGTGGTCCGTACATACACATCGCGTATGATTCTCAGATCTGTGTTTGTGAACCAATTTTTTCATTACCATATCTTGTATCTGCATAATAACTGTGGCAGCCAAGAGGCATGTGAATGATGCTGGAAGTGGCAAGAAAATGTTTAAGCGTTCAGGTCTGGTTTTATGAAGAAAATCAAGATATTAAATAAGCTTAACAGTGGTGCAGGTGTGGTGGAGACAGCAAGAGCTTATGGCCTTAATGAGGCAGCAGTTCATTCATTTAAAAGGAATGAGGCAAATATAAAGGCTTGTGCAATGAATAACCTAGGTTGTCACCTCCTGAAAAGAATGACATTGGCCACAACAGGTAAATAAAACAGAAAACTTATTAATTGAGTGGATTGAACAAAAAGGTTCACCACTTAATTTCATCTTAATTAGGGAAAAATCATTGGAGAACTATAAAACTGTGTGTGAGGAGGAAGGAAGGCCTGAACAAGTGTGTGGTAGTTTCATAGGTTCAGGTTATGTAATAGGTTACATAATAAGTTTTCTGGTGAAAGTGCTTCAGCTGATCACACAGCAGCAAGTAATTTCCCTGCTGAAGTGCAGGAAATTATTTCTGAGGGTGCTCTACAAGGCATAACAAGTGCTTAATGATGATGAGACAAGTGTGTTTTGGAAGAAAATGCCAACAAGAACTTACATCAGTCAGCAAGAAGAAAGTGCACCAGAATTCAAGGCTACAAAGGATAGCTTCAGCTTGCTCCTTTGTGGTAATGCATCAGGTGATATCAAATGTAAGTCCATGGTTATTTATCGCTTCAAGACTCCTTGTACTTTGAGGTGTAGATAAAAGCGCCTTACCAGTAATTTAGAGGTCAGACTAGTCAGCATGGATGACAGAGGAAATATTTATTGACTGGTTTAAGCATCACTTTATTCCTGAAGTCAAGTTTTACCTGCACAGCAAGAACCTTGCATTTAAGATTCTCTTCACTCTTGATAATTCCCATAGTCTTCCAGAAGCTTTGTTCAATGTGAACCCACATCTAAAAGTTGTATTTTTACCTCCAAATACAACGTCTTTAATACAACCACTGGATCGGTGAGTTGTTAAGTCATTCAATTGTAACTACACGTGAAAAGTGATTTGGAAACTTGTTGCGTCAGTAGACAGACTCCGACCTGGCAGTACTAAACTTTTGGCATAAATTTAACATTGCCGTTGCCATCAGCTATGTTAAAGTGCCTCAATCAACATGAAAGACATACCTGGGGAAAGTTATGGTCTAGTGTTGTGAATACTTCCATAGGTTTTCCCTTACTTGAGAGTTAGGTGCAGGAAATAGTTCAGCTGGCAAGGAGACTACCAGGTGATGACTTTGAAGATATGCAGGAAGATGATGTGAATGAGATTGTAGAAGATGACAAAAACAAAAGTTCAGAAGAAATGTTGGCAGAGCTCACTGCACAGATACAAGGGAGGCAGATAAGAGAGGAAGATAAGGAATAACCTGAAGAAAAACAGTTAACATTGCAACAGTTACACGAGCACTTCAGTGTTGCTGCTAAACCATCGGACATTTACACTGAAGAGGATCCTGGCAAATCTAGAATTACTGCTCTGAAACAGGGTCTAGAGCAGCTGGTGATGCCTTACTGTCAGCTGTATAAAGTGCTGCACGGTAAAAGAGACCAGAGACGCATTACAGAATTTCTCACTTGTCCAGCACAACCATCGATTTTAGTGGCAGAACCTTGACCATCCACCTGAGCAAACAATCCACAATCATCTACCTCAGCCAAGTAGGGCCACAACACCCCTCACCACTCTGCTCAGAATCATCGACATTTACCAGCAACCACAATTTAAAGTAAGAAATATTATTTCTGTAATATTTGTAACCTTAACCCTTTCAGGGTCCGTGTTGTAGTGTTATGTCGTGAGCTCAGCTCGCTCAGATAAGCTGTGAGCAGTAAATTTTGGCCTAGATATGAGAGAATGGGTCTGTGTGTTGATTGTGCACTGAATAAAATCAATCCTATCCCATTCAGTACATGATGGGAAAAACAAAACTGTGACATTGTGTATGGTTTAAAATAATGATTTTGCAATGCATTTTTAAATGCTTTTTATGGTTTTATTGGAAGTTTCTTGGTATCATTTGATAGAATGGAATACATATTACTGAAAAAGAGTTGATTTTGGTAAGGCCTCCCTACAACCCGAAATCTGTTTTATAGGTTTTTAATCCCAAGTCCGTTCATAAGTTTTTAATAGATTTGATTCAATTATTGGGATGCTGTAAACCATAACCAATCTTTCCTGGTTATTTTTTATTATCCGAGAAATAGAGTAAATGTTCTATTTTTTTATGTGAATGAGAATTTAAAATGGAAAGAAAGTGTAATACAGGCGACATGATGTTGTTTTAGTGCCAGGAATGTCTAAATTGTTTATTATGAACTCTGTTTTTTGAAATTGGCCAAATTACCGAATCTAATCACTTTATTGGGTAGTTAAATGGGTTTCTTCTTGTACTCACTCGATAGAATGGAAGGTATATGTACTAGCAAAACAGCTAAGAATTTGGTTGACTGGAACAATGGAATTGACTCAAAATGGGCAAAATTGTTGATGTGTAAGTTGTGCCGAGACTGCTAACATTGTGCCAGCGTGATACTGTAAGCTTTCCATCAAATTTTTGACTTTTGTTGTCATTACCAGAACTGTAATGTCTTCACTCATCCTTCAGAGTATAGACACTGTACTTCCCACTTCCAGAACTGTAATATCCCCACCCATCCTTCAGAGTGCAGACACTGTACTTCCCACCTCCAGGACTCAAGTCTGGCAAAAGTATGATAAATATCACAGCCTGGGGCCCTGAAGAGCATATCTCCTGCTCCTACAAATAATTTTCTGAGACTCATCTTTGAGTCTGCAGCACCATTGTGGAGCCTCCATATATATTATCAATCAAAAATATTCTTCTTGCCCATAATCATCCTTATATCGTCCATTATACAATAAACACCATCTTCAGTGAGGTGATAAATGAATTTTTTTTTATTAACACATCGGCCGATTCCCACCAAGGCAGGGTGGCCCGAAAAAGAAAAACTTTCATCATCATTCACTCCATCACTGTCTTGCCAGAAGGGTGCTTTACACTACAGTTATAAAACTGCAACATTAACACCCCTCCTTTAGAGTGCCGGCACTGTACTTCCCATCTCCAGAACTCAAGTCCGGCCTGCCGGTTTCCCTGAATCCCTTCATAAATGTTACTTTGCTCACACTCCAACAGCACGTCAAGTATTAAAAACCATATGCCTCCATTCACTCCTATCAAATACGCTCACACATGCTTGCTGGAAGTCCAAGCCCTCGCACACAAAACTTCCTTTACCCCTCCCTCCAACCTTTCCTAGGCCGACCCCTACCCCGCCTTCCCTCCACTACAGATTTATACACTCTCGAAGTCACTCTGTCTCGTTCCATTCTCTCTACATGTCCAAACCACCTCAACAACCCCTCCTCAGCTCTCTGGACAATCGTTTTGGTAATCCCGCACCTCCTCCTAATTTCCAAACTCCGAATTCTCTGCATTATATTCACACCACACATTGACCTCAGACATGACATCTCCACTGCCTCCAGCCTTCTCCTCGTTGCAACATTCATCACCCATGCTTCACACCCATATAAGAGCGTTGGTATAACTATACTCTCATACATTCCCTTTACTTCCATGGACAAGGTTCTTTGTCTCCACAGACTCCAAGTGCTCCACTCACCCTTTTCCCTCATCAATTCTATGATTCACCTCATCCTTCATAGACCCATCCGCCGACATGTCCACTCCCAAATATCTGAATACATTCACCTCCTCCATACTCTCTCCCTCCAATCTGATATCCAATCTTTCGTCACCTATTCTTTTTGTTATCCTCATCACCTTACTCTTTCCTATATTCACTTTCAATTTTCTTCTTTTACACACCCTACCAAATTCATCCACCAACCTCTGCAGCTTCTCTTCAGAATCTCCCAAAGCACAGTGTCATCAGCAAAAAGCAACTGTGACAACTCCCACTTTGTATTTGCTTCTTTATCTTTTAGCCCAACACCTCTTGCCAAGACCCTCGCATTCACTTCTCTTACAACCCCATCTATAAATATATTGAACAACCACGGTGACATCACACATCCTTGTCTAAGGCCCACTTTTACTGGGAAATAGTCCCCTTCTCTCCTACACACTCTAACCTGAGCCTCACTATCCTCATAAAAACTCTTCACTGCTTTCAGTAACCTTCCTCCTATTCCATACACCTGCAACATCTGCCACATTGCCCCCCTATCTACCCTATCATACGCCTTTTCCAAATCCATAAATGCCACAAAAAAATCTTTACCCTTATCCAAATACTGTTCACCTATATGTTTCACTGTAAACACTTGGTCTACACACCCCCTACCTTTCCTAAAGCCCCCTTGTTCATCTGCTATCCTGCTTTCTGTTTTACTCTTAATTCTTTCAATAATAACTCTACCATACACTTTACCAGGTACACTCAACAGACTTATTCCCCTATAATTTTTGCACTCTCTTTTGTCCCCTTTGCCTTTATACAAAGGAACAATACACGCTCTCTGCCAATCCCTAGGTACCTTACCCTCTTCCATACATTTATTAAATAATAGCACCAACCACTCCAAAATTATATCCCCACCTGCTTTTAACATTTCTATCTTTATCCCATCAATCCCAGCTGCCTTACCCCCTTTCATTCTACCCACTGCCTCACGAACTTCCCTACACCCACAACTGGCTCTTCCACACTCCTACAAGATGTTATTCCTCCTTGCCCTACACACGAAATCACAGCTTCCTGTCTTCATCAACATTTAACAAATCCTCAAAATATTCTCTCCATCTTCCCGATACCTCTAACTCTCCATTTAATAACTCTCCTCTCCTATTTTTAACTGTCAAATCCATTTGTTCTCTAGGCTTCCTCAACTTATTAATCTCATTCCAAAACTTTTCTTATTTTCAACAAAATTTGCTGATAACATCTCACCCACTCTCTCATCTGCTCTCTTTTACATTGCTTCACCACTCTTTAACCTCTCTTTTCTCTCCATATACTCTTCCCTCCTTGCATCACTTCTACTTTGTAAAAACCTCTCATATGCTAACTTTTTCTCCCTTACTACTCTCTTTACATCATCATTCCACCAATCGCTCCTCTTCCCTCCCGCACCCACTCGCCTGTAACCACAAACTTCTGCTGAACACTCTAACACTACATTTTTAAATCTACCCCATACATTTTCGACCCCATTGCCTACACTCTCACTAGCCCATCTATCCTCCAATAGTTGTTTATATCTTACCCTAACTGCCTCCTCTTTTAGTTTATAAACCTTCACCTCTCTTTTACTTACTGATTCTATTTTCCTTGTATCCCATCTACCTTTACTCCCACTGTAGCTATAACTAAAAAGTGATCTGATATATCTGTAGCCCCTCTATAAACATGTACATCCTGAAGTCTACTCAACAGTCTTTTATCTACCAATACATAGTCCAACAAACTACTGTCATTACGCCCTACATCATATCTTGTATACTTATTTATCCTCTTTTTCTTAAAATATGTATTACCTATAACTAAACCCCTTTCTATACAAAGTTCAATCAAAGGGCTCCCATTATCATTTACACCTGGCACCCCAAACTTACCTACTACACCCTCTCTGCATGTTTCTCCCACTTTAGCATTTAGGTCCCCTACCACAATTACTCTCTCATTTGGTTCAAAAGTTCCTATACATTCGCTAACATCTCCCAAAATCTCTCTCTCCTCTACACTCCTCTCTTCTCCAGGTGCATACACGCTTATTATGACCCACTTTTCGCATCCGACCCTTATTTTAATCCACATAATCCTTGAATTTACACATTTATATTCCCTCTTTTCCTTCCATAACTGATCCTTCAACATTATTGCTACCCCTTCCTTAGCTCTAACTCTCTCAGATACTCCTGACTTAATCCCATTTATTTCTCCCCACTGAAACTCGCCTACCCCCTTCAGCTTTGTTTCGCTTAGGGCCAGGACATCCAACTTCTTTTCATTCATAACATCGGCAATCATCTCTTTCTTATCATCCGCACTACATCCACGCACATTCAGACAACCCAATTTTATAAAGTTTTTCTTCTTCTCGTGATAAATGAATGTACTTATATAATAGTCTTCAAACATTCCAGTTTAGTAGTAAAATAGTACAGGAAGCTTCCATATTAATCAACACCTGTGTAGTAACCTCTGAACACCTGTGTAGCAACTTATGAACACCTGTGTATTACAGACACCTGTGTATTAGCTTACAAACACATGTATATTACAGACAGCTGTGTATTAACTTTAAACACCTCTGTATTAACTTACAAATACCTCTGTATTACAAAGATCTATGTATTACAAACATCCGTGTAGAGGTGCTCCTTGACTTGGGGTGATTCAACTTATGATATTTTGACTACAATGGTGCAGCAGCAATTACTCTGGAGATGAAACTTAAGATAATTACCCAGCATGAAGGCGGCACGTTCCTAACTTGAAATTCATTTATTTAATTTTCAATGCTGGTATTTAGTTATGGTAATTATTTGTTTATTTACTTAGTGACAGAAGTTATTTATTTATCATATATTCATATTCAACCTAAAATATTTTTGCCTTACGATGGGTTTGTCGGAACGTAACGCCATCGTAAGTCAAGGAACACCTGTGTATTAATGTACAAACACCTGTGTTACTCATGTGCATACCTATTAAGCAGGTATACAAGAAATAATAAAATTGTGTCATACAGTGAACTCTCTTATAAAGTCCCTCTATATATAGTAACCATCAGTATAGCGAACTAATTGGGGTGTTGCCCAAGTGTTCGATAAATCAGGATACCATTACACGATATCAAGAAAAAAGTACTAAAGTACTCTAGTGTACAACTAGTACTGTACAGTGGACCCCCGGTGTTCGTCCTGCTCAAAACACTCCCTTTTATGTAAGTGTATTTTTTTAAATGCTTTTATAAGTGTAGTTTTGGGGGTCTAAAAGGACTAGTCTACTTTACATTATTTCTTAAGGGAATAAATTCGGTTGGTAATGGCACTTGAACAGCATTCTGTTACGAAAAATGGACGAACACCGGGGGTCCACTGTACAATGTACAGATACAGTGCAAAAAAAAAAAGTTAAATTATGGAGAAAACCAGTGGGTTTTCTCCCTAATTTTAGAAGTCCGTTATATTGGAGTTCCTTATATTGAGTGTTTACTGTATTACAATGTTTTTGTTTTATAAATGTGATTAAGTTCGTCCAAGATTGAACAGCAACTGCAACTCTCATCATAGGACCCACTAATCAATTTTGGATGTTCTTTTTCAATTCCATTTACACAAATTACACTGTATAGAGGAACTTAATATGAAAGCTGACTGTATTTAGAGGGCTTTATAAGAGAGCTGACTGTATTTAGAGGAGCTTTGTAAGAGAGCTGACTGTATATAAAGGAGCTTTATAAGAACTGACTGTATATTAACAGTGCACAATACTGTCAAAGTGATATGACCCATGTGTAACACTTGGGTGTCTTTATTACCTAGGTGTTGCACATATGTCTTAGTAATTCATAGAGGTTGGCCACAACTCCCTAAGAGTGGCAACCCCATGACCATACCAAATCAGTCCCAGAGCAGGTACTGTTAAGAGTGGAACCAGGTCATGCAGAGTTTATCCATTCGATCAGTGACTCGGACTTGGCCAGGGCAGGTCCGTGTCTGCCGTTTAGGCACTTTCAAAAGTTCTGGCTTGTTCGGTGGGAACTTTCGTAGGTGAAAACATGTTGTGTCAGCTGGTACCTAGGTATGGTTTCAGTTTGTACTATTGTAGAGGAAAGTAGGTTCCTGGTGAGTAACACCTCATTTGTAAGTTGGAACACTTGGTAACACAAGTGTTGTAAGTTGGAACTCAGTAACACAGGTGTTTGTAACTTGTAACACCAGTAACACAAGTGTTTGTAACTTGTAACACCAGTAACATAAGTGTTTGTAATTTGTAGCACCAGTAACACCAGTGTTTGTAACACTGGGAACAGTAGTATTCAGAACTGTAACACTGGGAACACAAGTATTCAGAACTGTAACACTGGGAACACAAGTATTCAGAACTGTAACACTGGGAACACAAGTATTCAGAACTGTAACACTGGGAACACAAGTATTCAGAACTGTAACACTGGGAACACAAGTATTCAGAACTGTAACACTGGGAACACAAGTATTCAGAACTGTAACACTGGGAACACAAGTATTCAGAACTGTAACACTGGGAACACAAGTATTCAGAACTGTAACACTGGGAACACAAGTGTTCAGAACTGTAACACTGGGAACACAAGTGTTCAGAACTGTAACACTGGGAACACAAGTATTCAGAACTGTAACACTGGGAACACAAGTGTTCAGAACTGTAACACTGGGAACACAAGTGTTCAGAACTGTAACACTGGGAACACAAGTGTTCAGAACTGTAACACTGGGAACACAAGTGTTCAGAACTGTAACACTGGGAACACAAGTGTTCAGAACTGTAACACTGGGAACACAAGTGTTCAGAACTGTAACACTGGGAACACAAGTGTTTGTAACACTGGGAACACAAGTGTTTGTAACACTGGGAACACAAGTGTTTGTAACACTGGGAACACAAGTGTTTGTAACACTGGGAACACAAGTGTTTGTAACACTGGGAACACAAGTGTTTGTAACACTGGGAACACAAGTGTTTGTAACACTGGGAACACAAGTGTTTGTAACACTGGGAACACAAGTGTTTGTAACACTGGGAACACAAGTGTTTGTAACACTGGGAACACAAGTGTTTGTAACACTGGGAACACAAGTGTTTGTAACACTGGGAACACAAGTGTTTGTAACACTGGGAACACAAGTGTTTGTAACACTGGGAACACAAGTGTTTGTAACACTGGGAACACAAGTGTTTGTAACACTGGGAACACAAGTGTTTGTAACACTGGGAACACAAGTGTTTGTAACACTGGGAACACAAGTGTTTGTAACACTGGGAACACAAGTGTTTGTAACACTGGGAACACTGTTGTATTTACAATACAAATTTTGTAATTCTTCTAGGTAATGTATTTTTATTTTAAATTTCAGATATATTTTTGTATAATGTATAGAATGTATATAATTTATATATATACAGTTATAACACTGTATTGTGATTTATAGTAATGAGTTACCCAGTATAAATCCACAATACTATATTTTACTGTATATTTGTGCATGGGAATGTAGGGCCTTAATACAGTAGATGTATTTTTTTGCATTATTTCTCCAAAATAATTTTTGTGTGAATTTTATTAAAAAATGTATGAGGGTAATTTTTTTAAGTGCCCTTTTTATATATTTTTTAGATATGAATGAATGATTTTTTTTATGTTGAAAATTTAATAAATATATTTTTAGATATTAATATGAAAGGCAGGTCATTTAATTTTTTTTTTTTTTTTTTTTTGTGATTGTTTAGGTTGTCTCCCATTGAGATAGCAAGAGGCAACACTGTCACCATTGTTCATTCAATAGTTGTCTTGCCGGAGTGTGTTCACATTACAATTACGATGACCCTCTGAACTGTAACATCCTCCTCCATCCTTCAGGGTGCAGGCACTGTACTTTCCGCCTCCACCCATCCTTGAGAGTGCAGGTACTGTACTTCCTGCCTCCAGGACTAGACTCCAGTTAACTTCTTTCTCTGTGTGGGAAACAGTCAGGTTGCACCACTAAGATTGAAAACAGTAAATGTATATAAGACATTATTCATCATAAAGTTACAAATAAAGACAATGGAACTGGTCAGCAAACAATGGGGGACAGCAGAGGGCAGCAAGAGACTAGCTAATAGCTATACTAATAGAAGTGTAAGAAATAAGATAGATGAGTTAAGATTAATTGCAAGTATAGGAAGCATAGATATTATTGCTATAACAGAGACATGGTTCAATCTGAAAGATAGAGAAATGCCTTCTGAATGCCACATACAAGGCTATAAATTATTCCACACTGATAGGGTCAACAGGAAGGGTGGTGGAGTAGCTATGTATGTCAGAGATAATTTAAATTGTTGTGTTAGACAAGATGTAAAATTAGAAGCGTCAGCCATTGAATCTGTTTGGTTACAGCTTCTCGAGGGCCGTGAGAAACTAATCTTGGGGGTGATTTACAAGCCCCCAAACCTTGATAGGGAGTGCAGTAAACTTCTATGGGATGAAATTCATAAGGCATCTACATATGAAAATGTTGTTCTAATGGGAGATTTTAACTAAACAAATTGACTGGAGCAATTTGACAGGAAATTTAGAGTCAAGCGACTTTCTTGATACGATTCAGGATTGTTTTTTAAAACAGTTTGTGACAGAACCAACTAGAGGAAACAACCTGCTTGACTTCGTTCTTTCCAGCAGGGAATCACTAATAATCTTGAGGTTAATGATGAGTTTGGGGAAAGTGATCACAAATCACTCAATTTTAATATATCATGGAATTACCATAATAGCAATTAACCCTTTCGGGGTTGGTGCTGTACTAGTATGTTTTACGAGCAAGGGTTGGTGCCGTACTAGTACGAGTAAATTATAGCGGCCTCAAATTAAGCGGGGAAACGGCTGGTAGGCCTACATATGAAAGAATGGGTCTATGTGGTCAGTGTGCGCAGTATAAAAATAGTCCTGCACCACACACTGCATAATGAGAAAAATAAAACTGACCGTTTTTTCGTTTAAAACAGCGACTTTGCAGTCTATTTTCGTATGGTATTTATTGATGTACAGTGTATTCTCATTTTCTTGGTCTCGTGTGATAGAATGGAAGATATATTACAGAAATAGAGATGATTTTGATTGGTTTGACAATGACAAGTACCTTGAAATTGAGCTCAAAGTAGCGAAAATGTTCGATTTTCGCCGATCTTCAAGAGTAAACAAATCACACCATGCGTCCAATACACATCAACTGGCGAGTCTAATATTCTTGCACAAGTGCGCTGATATTATTTATACCATTTTTACAATGATGCAGTTGTATACATAACAGTAAATCTTCTATTTTTTGTGAATAAAAATTCAAAATGGAAAGCAAAAGTAATGTAAGATGGGCCTGGAGACATGACTAATGAATAGAGAAGATGTTATTTTAGTGCCAGGAATGTCTGCCTTGTTTATTCTGGACCCTATTTTGAAATTGCCATCGTTTGAAATTTGTGTGAAATTGGCCAAATTGTCATTTTCTGACCACTTTTTTGGGTAGTTGAGATTGGTAAATAGGCGGTTTCTTGTACTCAATCGATAGAAGAAATGGAGTTCTAGCGAAATAGCTATGATTTTAGTGGACTGGAACATTGGAATTGGCCAAAAATAGGGCTCAAAGTGGGTGAAATCGCTGATGCGTAAACATCTTCGATACCGATAACTTCGCGAGAGCATAATTCCGTAAGTTTTCATTCAAATTTCAAACTTTTGGTGTCGTTTTGATCGGAAAAGATTCTCTATCATTTCATAAGACAAAATTATTTTTTTTTTCCAAAAAAGTTTCGACCCTGAGAACGTGTTTCCGAGAAGGCCTGTCAACCCCCAAAGGGTTAAGTCTCTGTCCCTGACTTCCACTTGGCAGATTTCATTGGACTGAGAAATTACTTGGGTGGGCTGAACTGGAGTGACCTGACTGTGGGTCAGGTAGGTGGTGATGGTTGCTGATATGATATTTTCCAGAGTATAGTTCTAGCTGTTCAGACAACTTATGTTCTGAATAGGGAAATCAGATCAAACAAAAATGATCCTAAGTGGATAAATAATAGATTAAAACATCTCATTGGTGAAAAGAGAGGCATATAGTATAGGCAAATCAATATTCAGTTAAAGAGAGAAATAAGAAAGGGAATAAGAAAAACAGAGATTATGAGGTTAAAGTCGCAAGGGAATCAAAGACTAACCCAAAAGGATTCAGGTATACAGAAGTAAGATTAGGGACAAGATAGGCCCACTCAAAAGTTACTCGGGTCAGCTCACCGACAGTGATAAAGAAACGTACACTTTCTCTCAGTTTTTACACAGGAAGATACTAGCGATATTCCAGAAATAATAAATTATGTAGAACAGGAACATAAAGTAGGGTCACAAGTGACATGGTCCTCAGACAAATAGATAAATTAAAGCCTAACAAGTCCCCAGGCCCTGATGAACTGTTTGCAAGGATTCTAAAGGAATGTAAAGAGGAGCTTAGCAAGCCTTTGGCTAATCTTTTCAACATATCACTACAAACTGGCATAGTACCAGATAAGTGGAAAATGGCAAATGTGATGCCTATTTTCAAAACAGGCGACAGGTCTTTAGCTTCAAACTATGTATAGACCAATAAGCCTAACCTCCATAGTGGGAAAATTTATGGAATCAATTATTTCAGAGGCAATTTGTAGCCATCTTAAAAAGCATAAATTGATCAATGAATCTCGGCACGGTTTTACAAAAAAGCGTTCCTGCCTTACAAATTTATTAACTTTTTTCACTAAGGTATTTGATGAGGTAGATCATGGTAATGAATATGATATTGTGTATATGAACTTTAGTAAGGCTTTTGATAGTCCCACATCAGAGACTATTGAGGAGAATTTTTTTCTTGATAGAGGCGTGGTTGACAGATAGGCAGCAGAGAGTTTGCATAACTGAGGAGAAATCCGAGTGGGGAAGCTTCACGAGCGGTGTTCCACAGGGGTCAGAGTTGGGCCCCTTGTTGTTCACAATCTACATAAATGACATAGATGAGGAAATAAATAGTGATATAAGCAAGTTTGCCGATGATACCAAAATAGGCCATCAAATTCATTCTGATGAGGACATTGGAGCACTCTAGGAAGATTTGAATAGACTGATGCAGTGGTCGGAAAAGTGGCAGATGCAGGTTAATGTAGACAAATGCAAAGTTCTAAACATTGGAGAGGAAAATAACCATGCCACATATAAACTAAATAATGTAGATCTTAGTATTAGTGATTATGAAAAGGACAACAGAGCATAAGTGTTCACAATAAAGCAAACAGAATCCTTGGCTTCATATCAAGAAGCATAAATAATAGGAGTCCTTGGGTTGTTCTTCAACTCTATATATATCTTTGGTTAAGCCTCATTTAGATTATGCTGCACAGTTCTGGTGACCGTATTACAGGATGGATATAAATGCACTGGAAAACGTACAAAGGAGGATGACAAAGTTGATCCCATGTATCAGAAATCTTCCCTATGAGGATAGACTGAGGGCCCTGAATCTGCACTCTCTAGAAAGGCATAGAATTAGAGGGAGATGTGATTGAGGTGTATAAATGAAAAACAGGAATAAATAAAGAGGATGTAAATATCACGCTAAAAATATCTAGCCAAGACAGGACTTACAGCAATGGTTTTAAGTTGGAAAAATTCAAATTCAGGAAGAATATAGGAAAGCACTGGTTTGATAATAGAGTTGTGGATGAGTGGAACAAACTCCCGAGTACTGTCATAGAAGCTAAAACGTTGTGTAGTTTTAAAAATAGGTTAGATAAATACATGAGTGGGTGTGAGTTGGACCTGACTAGCTTGTGCTAGTAAGTCTGATGCCGTGCTCTTTCCTTAAGTGGATGTGACCTGACCTGACTAGGTTGGGTCACTGGCTTAAGCTGGTAGGAGACTTGGACCTGCCTCGCATGGACCAATAAGCCTGCTGCAGTGTTCCTTCTTTCTTATGTACTTAAACCCTTCATAAATATTACCTTGTTGGGGTGCACGTCAAGCTCTAACATGGTTACTCAAGCCAATTGGAGGGTTCAAGACCATAACAAAATAAAATTCCCTTAATCACTCCTCCATCCCTTCTTGGGATGATCCCAACCTCTCCTTCCCCTCATCCCAACATCTCCTTCCCCTCATCCCAACATCTCCTTCCCCTTATCCCAACTTCTTCCCCTCATCCCAAATTTATGTACATACTCCTAGTCATCCTCCTCAGCTCTCTGGATAATACTTTTAGTAACTCTGCATCTCCTTCTAATTTCCAAACTACAAATTCTCTGCATAATATTCACACTACACACTGCCTTCAGACATGACATTTCCACTGTCTCCAGCTGTAAAGAAAGAAATTGTCTCCAACTGGGGCCAAGCAGCATAAGGGGGCTGTGACCCCTCTCTTGTTTCAACATCTGGAAATTCACATGTGGATGTTTTGAAGATCAAATACGTACACTGAATCATCAGCTCACATCTTTCATGTGTTCCTTACCAAGCAGAATTAGATTTCGCTGGTTAGACGAGATGCACGTGCCAGACTGGGGCTTGACTAAGACCTCCTCTCCTGTGAGAGAATCTGCAATTTAATAATATACAGTGGTACCCCGAGTTTCGTACTGCTCCCAACTTGAACAATTATGTAAGTGTATTATTGTAAGTGCTTTTGTAAGTGTATTTTTGGGGGTCTGAAACAGACTTATCTAATTTACATTATTCCTTATGGGAACAAATTTGTTCGGTAACGGCACTCGAACAGCCTTCTGAAACGAATAAAGTATGAAACTCTGGGTACCACTGTATTCATGTGTTTGTCTGAGGTATCTTCTGTTTCCTAAGACCAGTAAAAATTCATAGTAATATGCCTCTAACTTGTTATCATAGCTAGCAGCATTATATACAATAACCAGCACCTTGTAGGAGTCAAGGAATCCGCACTCTTTGATTCAGTTAAGTCGTCAAGAGCTGGCACCTATGCCCATGAACATTTTCAGCGGAAAATCGACTGTAAATAAGTGTTGGGAGCTCCAAGAGCTAGATTGTGATCGCAACAAATGACCAGTGATGATGTAGTGAGTGACAGTGTCTCACTGGTGAGGCCACGTTGAAATGTAGAAATATTCGTGGCCGTATCCGTGTGTACTTCGTGAAACTCCAGTCGTGCGCTGACAATCTCCAGAAAGAACTGTGGAAGAGATATCACAAATACATAGCTATCCCTTGTGCATGAGCACCAGAAACTTTCTGCTGTGAATAATTACAGACATATTAGTGAGTGAGCAAGTAAACCACTGCAGAATGAGAAAGATGAGTACTCAAAGACCAACAGTTGTCTTTTGTATTCAATCTTATTCTACATCTAGAATCCCCCACGCCAGCCTCCTCTTTGGTGCAGTGTTTAAAATCCATGCTTCACTCCCATACAATATTGTTACCACTATAATGTTATACATTCCCTATTTTGCCTCCATGGATAATGTTCTTTGTCTCCACAGATGCCTCAGTGCACCACTTGCCTTTTTTTACCCCCTCATCATTTCTATGGCTCACCTCATCTTACACCCTTCCACCAACAAGTTCACTTCCAAATATCCAAACACATTCACTTCCTCCATACTCCCTCCTTCCAATTTGATATCCCATTCTTCTTGCCAACACCTGAGCAAGTATGTTAAACAACCATGGTAACATCACACATCCCTGTCTAAAGCATACTTTTACTGGGCAGTAATCTCCCTCTTCCCCACGTACCCTAACCTGGTGTCAGCACTTTTTTTTTTTTTACCATGTACTGCTTTATCACCCATACAGATTTAAAGCTTTTTGGCAAATATAATTTTAATTTCTACCCTTGAAAGTTAGAAATTAAGACTTTGTTCAAGGTATTGAGGGTAGCCATTCCTTCCCTGGATGAAACCCATTTCCTGCCATTGAAGATACCTATTTCCTGCTACTGAAGATACCCATTTCCTGTAATTGAAGATACCCATTTCCTGTAATTGAAGATACCCATTTCCTGTTATTGAAGATACACATTTCCTGCCATTGAAGATACCCATTTCCTGCTACTGAAGGTACCCATTTCCTGTAATTGAAGATACCCATTTCCTGTTATTGAAGATACCCATTCCTTTCCTGGATGAGAGCATATCACCTAGCATCCCCCAGGGGATGTAAGCCTCCTACAGTGTAACTCTCTCTAATATCTTCTAGCTGCATGTTGATAATATCACGAGGCTACATTGTTGAAATGACTAATTTGCATTTTGTCTGACACGCAGCAAGAGGAGAGACGAGGTTGAGCAGAAAAGTGACGAAGAATCTGTTGCAAGTGTTGATGATCATCTCAAGGTGCAGGAGGAGGTCACTCTCAAGCTTTGATCTCTTTGACAATTGTTACAAGGTTGAGCAGTAGTCTCTCAATCTTGCCTTGAAGCTTGGTAATGCCAGCAAGAGGTGAAACAACGTGTAGGGTAAAAGATGTTTGTTAATGCAACATTTCGTCTACACGGGGAAAAGGATGAAATGTGGTGAATGCTTTAGTCAAGCCTTACTACTGATAACGTCATCTGGTACTGTCGCCGGTATATATAAGCTCTGGTGGGTGAAACGTCTCCACAGTACAGGAATTCAGGTGTTTCACATGTAAATGTAAGTAACACATTGTGGTGGAGTCAGGTGCTGGGGCAGGTCGAGGTGTCACAGTGTAGGTCACCTCTCAGGTAATGTCATAGCGAGGTCAGGTAACATGGCATGTGACCTGGGTCACATGCCATGTGGGTTTTATTATAATATTTTTGGCTGTGTGATGGTGTTAGAGGGAAAAGTACAGTTGCTGAGTCAGTAATTCACTCTCTCTCTCTCTTGTTCTCCTGGTATTAGAGATGTGGTTCTTTGTACTTCAGGGGAGTGTGTGTACTCACCTAATTGTGGTTGCAGGGGCCGATTCATAGCTCCTGGCCACGCCTCTTTGCTGGTCGCTACTAGATCCACTCTCCTTGCTCCATGAGCTTTATCATACCTCTTCTTCAAGCTATATATGGATCCTGCCTCTCACTACATCACTCTCCAGACTGTTCCACTTCCTGACAACTCTATCACTGAAGAAATACTTCCTAACATCCCTGTGACTCACCTGAGTCTTCATCTCCCAGTTGTGACCCCTTGTTGCTGTGTCCCATCTCTGAAACATTCTGTCCCTATCCATCTTGTCAATTTCTCTCAGTATACTTTATATGTCGTTATGTTCCCTCTATCCCTCCTGTTCTCTAGTGTTCTCAGGTCAATTTCCCTGAACGTCTCCTCATAAGACATACCCCTTAGCTCTGGGACTAGTCTTGTTACAAACCTTTGCACTTTCTCTAATTTCCTGACGTGTTTGACCAGGTGTGGGTTCCAAACTGGTGTTGCATACTCCAATATGGGCCTGACGTACACGGTGTACAGAGTCTTGAACGATCCCTTACTGAGGTGTCAAAACGCTATTCTTAGGTTCACCAGGCGCTGCAGCAGTTATTTGTGTGTGTGTGTGTGCATGTTCTTGTTACTTTTATTTACACATGAACAACAGACTAACTCGAAAAAATTGTTCTGCAACTTCCTTGACAGAAGTCAGTACCTGACCAGCCAGGCTGTGGTTCATACGTTGGTTTGCGTGCGGCCAGCAGTAACACCCTGGTTGATCAGTCCCTGATTCACTGCGAGGCTTAATCATTGACCGAGCTGCAAGGGTGTTGACCCCTTGAACACCCTCCTGGTATATACTCCAGGTATACGGTCGTAGGATGTAGATTAACTTTAGAAACTGCATCTCTGACTATTTCACACACTATGACGGAGTCTCTTAAGCCCCTGTCCTCTCTCCTACCCTCTCCGTTACACTAATGACATGTCAGAGCCCATTCACTGAAACACTTCCATTATCGCATATGCAGACATTATGCCACTATCCACACCCAAACACACGTCCCCTCACACTGAACACGAGATCAACAAGATCATTGCTTGGGAAACAGTGGCACATTTCTACAAATGCCAACAAGTCAAAGATCATGTAGTATTTTCTTTGCAACAAGCAAATCCTTCCTCCTGTTGAACTCCAGTACCACACTCCACCAACACTACTATACCTGGAGTCACCCTTAATTCCAAACTTTGGCTGAGCGTACACATCATTCTCTCTCTCATTCTTTCTCTCATTCTCTCATTCTCTCTCTCTCATTCTCTCTCTCTCATTCTCTCTCTCTCATTCTCTCTCTCTCTCTCTCTCTCATTCTCTCTCTCTCTCTCATTCTCTCATTCTCTCTCATTCTCTCTCATTCTCTCTCATTTCTCTCTCTCTCTCTCATTCTCTTCTCTCTCTCTCTCTCTCTCTCTCTCTCTCTCTTCTCTCTCTCTCTCTCTCTCTCTCTCATTCTCTTCTCTCTCTCTCATCTCTCTCTCTCTCATTCTCTCATTCTCTCTCATTCTCTCTCATTCTCTCTCATTCTTCTCTCTCTCTCATTCTCTCTCTCTCTCTCTCTCTCTCTCTCTCTCTCTCTCTCTCTCTCTCTCTCATCTCTCTCTCTCTCTCTCTCTCTCTCTCTCTCTCTCTCTTCTCTCTCATCTCTCTCTCTCATTCTCATTCTCTCATTCTCATTCTCTCATTCTCATTCTCATTCTCTCTCTCATTCTCATTCTCTCTCTCATTCTCATTCTCATTCTCTCTCTCATTCTCATTCTCTCTCTCATTCTCATTCTCTCTCATTCTCATTCTCTCATTCTCTCTCTCTCATTCTCTCTCTCATTCTCTCTCTTATTCTCTCTCTCTCATTCTCTCTCTCATTCTCATTCTCTCTCATTCTCATTCTCTCTCATTCTCATTCTCTCTCTCATTCTCTCTCTCTCTCTCTCTCTCTCTCTCAGTGTTGGAACTCTTGCCTTAAAATTGCTGCAAATCCAGAGCCAGGTGTTGCTTTCAGCGTTAGACATCGGCAGCAGGACTGTCATCCCAGCACTCAACGTCTTCAGGAATGTAGTTGAGTGACAGGTAGCTTGACATACTTGAGAGAACAAGAATTAATTACCTTCCTAGACAAGACAGACGCCATCATAACCATCTCAACTGCTTTTAAATCTCTATGGTTGTGCTTCTAACCCTCTCTACTCCTATCTCTCTAACCTAAGCTCTTCCTCTTGTTCTTCAGAAGTAAACCTTTTGAAACGTCCCTCGTTTTATACCATCACCAGCAGCATCACTCCTGACGTAATTCTACATTATTCACATCCCTGTCATTGCTATACCATACTTGTGTTTTTCTGTACAATGTGACGAGCAAAAGAGCATTGTGCATGTCTTCCATGGTGTTCATTGTGCCCCACTGGTCCCATAAACCCTGTGTCTGACCTGTTCATGAACTATGAGAGCTAAAAAAAAATACTACATTTGTGGTCACAGTGTGTGGCCCATGTTAACCTCCCTAAGGTGTATAGAAATACACCTAGTTGGATTAATCTTATTGTAGCCAAGTGGCTCAGTGGTTAACACACTGGCCTGTGAGTTTTAGGACTCGCTTGCCACGGGTTCAAACCCCACCTGTTTCCTGAAATATTAGAGCTGAACGCAATGCACACGTAGCAGAGAGAAACTCATAAAAACATTTCGGTCCGGGTATATATATCCTGGCTCCCTCACTCTCATGTGTTAGTGTGACTTGTAAATGGTACAAGTTGGGCCAAAACATCATTGTAAGCTTCTCCTGTGTTCGGGTTATTTGTGTATTGTTCCAGTCACGGTATTGTGCCTTTTAGTTCTTTATTAAAGTGATACCTGGTGACTCGATACCTGGTGAATCAATACCTGGTGACTCAATACCTGGTGACTGGTAGAGAGTCACTGCCTTGAGGCTGGGCCTAGCCTCCACTGCTGTCCCCACTCACCCATCCCCACTGAGAGTCAGACTGCTCTGTGATGAATAAGTCACAGGTACAACACCTGTGTATCTTTATTGTGAAGACATTTTGCCCGTCAGTGGCTTCATCAGTTCAATACAGAACCTATGTACTGGAGACAGTGGTAGATGAGGTAATCAGTCCTTCAGCCTTCAAGGTGTTCACTACCTTAGTCTTGTGATAGTTTCTGCCTCGATAACGCCACATATGGCCAAAATGTCTAAAGCCACATATGGGCGAAACATCTAAAGCCACATATGGGCGAAACATCTAAAGCCACATATGGGCGAAACATCTAAAGCCACATATGGATGAAACATCTAAAGCCACATATGGGTGAAACGTCAAAAGCCTTAGGTGGGCGAAATGTTACTCTTACAACAATCTTTTCACCATGCTTCACCTCTCAACGTTTTGACCTTTGTTTATATTGAATGTAAGCGCCTCCCTCGGGCGCTGTGCGACCCTGTGGGTTTAGCACTCCCTCTGTATTAGTGTAGTTTGAGTTAGTACCTCTATACTGTAACTTGTACAGTTAGTACCACTGTACTGTAACTTGTACAGTTAGTACCACTGTACTGTAACTTGTACAGTTAGTACCACTGTACGGTAACTTATACAGTTAGTACCTCTGTACTGTAACTTGTATGGTTAGTACCTCTGTACTGTAACTTGTACAGTACCACTACTGTAACTTGTACAGTTAGTACCTCTGTACTGTAACTTGTACAGTTAGTACCACTGTACGGTAACTTATACAGTTAGTACCTCTGTACTGTAACTTGTACAGTTAGTACCACTGTACAGTAACTTGTACAGTTAGTACCACTGTACTGTAACTTGTACAGTACCATTGTACTGTATCTTGTACAGTACCATTGTACTGTAACTTGTACAGTACCATTGTACTGTAACTTGTACAGTACCATTGTACTGTAACTTGTACAGTACCATTGTACTGTAACTTGTACAGTACCATTGTACTGTAACTTGTACAGTACCATTGTACTGTAACTTGTACAGTACCATTGTACTGTAACTTATACAGTACCACTGTACTGTAACTTATACAGTACCACTGTACTGTAACTTGTACAGTACCACTGTACTGTAAATTGTACAGTACCGTTGTACTGTAAATTGTACAGTACCGTTGTACTGTATCTTTTACAGTACCATTGTACTGTAACTTGTACAGTACCGTTGTACTGTAACTTGTACAGTACCGTTGTACTGTAACTTGTACAGTACCGTTGTACTGTAACTTGTACAGTACCGTTGTACTGTAACTTGTACAGTACCGTTGTACTGTAACTTGTACAGTACCGTTGTACTGTAACTTGTACAGTACCGTTGTACTGTAACTTGTACAGTACCGTTGTACTGTAACTTGTACAGTACCATAGTACTGTAACTTGTACAGTACCATTGTACTGTATCTTGTACAATACCATTGTACTGTAACTTGCACAGTACTATTGTACTGTAACTTATACAGTACCACTGTACTGTAACTTGTACAGTTAGTACCACTGTACTGTAACTTGTACAGTACCACTGTACTGTAACTTGTACAGTTAGTACCACTGTACTGTACCTTGTACAGTACCACTGTACTGTAACTTGTACAGTACCACTGTACTGTAACTTGTACAGTACCACTGTACTGTAACTTGTACAGTACCACTGTACTGTAACTTGTACAGTACCACTGTACTGTAACTTGTACAGTACCACTGTACTGTAACTTGTACAGTACCACTGTCTGTAACTGTACAGTCCACTGTACTGTAACTTGTCAGTACCACTGTACTGTAACTTGTACAGTACCACTGTACTGTAACTTGTACAGTACCACTGTACTGTGATGTGTACTTTGTAACTAGTGTGTTTGTATTAAATTCTGGCTCAATTTTACACACTTATTGACTGGCTAGTCAAGCAGGTTGTTGCTGTCAGCTGACCACAGCTGACGTAGACACAACAACCTGGCTGATCTTGTTTGTGTTGTTGGTATAACATGCACATGTGTATGCACACGCACGTAGTACTACACCTGCCCACTCACTGCTAGTACCACACCTGCCCACTCACTGCTAGTACCACACCTGCCCACTCACTGCTAGTACCACACCAGCCCACTCACTGCTAGTACTACACCTGCCCACTCGCTGATAGTACCACACCTGCCCACTCACTGATAGTACCACACCTGCCCTCTCACTGATAGTACCACACCTGCCCTCTCACTGATAGTACCACACCTGCCCTCTCACTGATAGTACCACACCTGCCCTCTCACTGATAGTACCATACCTGCCCACTCACTGATAGTACCATACCTGCCACTCACTGATAGTACCACACCTGCCCACTCACTGCTAGTACCACACCTGCCCTCTCACTGCTAGTACCACACCTGCCCACTCACTGCTAGTACCACAAATGCCCACTCACTGCTAGTATCACACTTGCCCACTCACTGCTAGTACCACACCTGCCCACTCACTGCTAGTACTACACCTGCCCACTCACTGATAGTACCACACCTGCTCTCTCACTGATAGTACCACACCTGCCCACTCACTGATAGTACCATAATAATAATAATAATACTTTATTGATACATGGTACAATGATACATGGTTGGGTAGACAAGATACATAGTTATTGATGAGATGTACATGAGATAATACCATACCTGCTACTCACTGCTAGTACCACACCTGCCCACTCGCTGATAGTACCACACCTGCCCACTCACTGATAGTACTATACCTGCCACTCACTGATAGTATCACACTTACCCTCTAGCTGATAGCACCACACCTGCCCACTCACTGATAGTACCACACCTGTCCACTCGCTGCTAGTACCACACCTATCCACTCGCTGCTAGTACCACACTGCCCTCTCACTGCTAGTACCACACCTGCCCACTCGTTGATAGTACCACACCTGCCCACTCACTGCTAGTACCACACCTGCCCACTCACTGCTAATATTATAGCACCTTAGAGTAGCATAGAACTGAAGTCATCTTGAGTCTTGACCTGGGTCTTGGCCTGAGTCTTGGCCTGAGTCTTGGCCTGAGTCTTGGCCTGGGTCTTGGCCTGGGTCTTGGCCTGGGTCTTGGCCTGGGTCTTGGCCTGGGTCTTGGCCTGGGTCTTGGCCTGGGTCTTGGCCTGGGTCTTGGCCTGGGTCTTGGCCTGGGTCTTGGCCTGGGTCTTGGCCTGAGTCTTGGCCTGAGTCTTGACTTAACGTGGAAGGAGGGAGGGTAAAGTCTGTACTGTACGTAAAGAAACACTCACGTCCAGTGCTGTACGTGTTAGAGCCGTGTATGAACGTGTATAACTCATGTATACTTCTACCGCTGTATACTTTATACAAGTCTTTATCACGTATTGGTAATGAAGTCATTGATGTCTCTTTTTTTCAATTACCTTCAGTGTGCTGTCGTGGTGGAGGGGGATCTTGATCCCAGGAATTGGAGCTACTCCATCCTAGAATCATAATTATACAGGGAAATCGTAGAGAATTATACAGTAGAATCGTAGAGAATTATACAGTAGAATCGTGGAGAATTATACAGTAGAATCGTAGAGAATTATTCAGTAGAATCGTAGAGAATTATACAGTAGAATCGTAGAAAATTATACAGTAGAATTGTAAAGAATTATACAGTAGAATAGTAGAATTATACAGTAGAATCGTAGAGAATTATACAGTAGAATCGTAGAGAATTATACAGTTGAATCAGAGAATCGTGGAGCAGAGTAATAATCATACAGAATCATATACGTATATACTGTATGCAAAACAACAACAGGGGGGAGTTGAATGATAGCTCTATGCCTTTCGTGTTGCAATCAACACATCAGGAGCTTGCAAAGTTGCAGAAATGAGTAAGTAATCTTAGCAAATTCGTTCCGAGGAACGGTTTGCAAGCAACTTTGCAAGCTTCGGATGTGTTGATTATGACACGAAAGGCCTAGAGCTATCATTCAACTCCCCCTGTGGTTGTTTTGCATCTTGTGTCGTTTGTCCTTGATTTTGTGCGCGATATGTAGACCAGACCAGGAGGCTTGGTCTGGCATTGGACTGCTGGGTCACAGACACCAAGAATAGTCTACAGCTACAGAAGACAGAATTACAAATGTTCCTTGGTCTTTGCCACAGATGTGTTCCAGTCCCATGACAAGTGTACTATCAAGTAACATGTACTACTACTACTACTAATAATAATCTTTATTTTCTACAAGGTATACAGGCCTTGATGTAATAATCTTTATTTCTACAAGTACATACGCTGTATAACCCCTGTGGTTTAGCGCTTCTATTTGATTATAATAATAATACTATATAGAAACCCTCTCATTATGCAGAGCATTTCGGGCAATTAGGTCAATTTTGTCCCCAGGATGCGACCCACACCAGTCCACTAACATCCAGGTACTTATTTTACTGATGGGTGAACATGGACAGCAGGTGTCTTAAGGAAACTCGTTCTAATGTTTCCACCCATACCGGGGATCAAACCCCGGACCTCAGTGTGTGAACTGGGTGTGCAACCAATCGAGCTACGGGACACCTATGCTCAGCTAGGCCAAAAACACTGAATTTTGCAAACACAAATTTTCAATATGTTTTGCACACACTATAATAGCAGTAGAAATAGAACACGGTACAATAATGAATCCGGATAAAGCAAGGGAGAAATGTACATTGGGCGGTACCGTCAAGCACTTCAGCGAGGGAGAAATATAGTACAGAAGGTGCCGTCGAGGACTTCAGCAAGAGAAACCTGCAATGGGACTTGACAGAACGGTCGTTACGGCTCCTTTAAAGTGCACTAATGAATTAGGTGAGTATAAGGTTCAAGTTTTGTGTTATGTACTGCTACTAGAAACCCCATTAAATAATTTTTCATTTAAGTTATGTGTACATAAAACTGATTTACAATGATCTCAAGGGCACACATGAGCACATTGAAATGTATACCTGGAGAGAGTGGTTTGTTGTGTATTTTGGGCACAGATAGTGCATCATTAGGGCATTTGAGAGACATTAGATTTTCTCAGTAGTTTGTAGTACTTAACCATTCTCCAGGATGCAACCCACAACGATCGACTAACTCCCAGGTACCTTTTCACTGAAGGTTAACAGGGACAGTGGGTGTGAGGAGACTCGTCCATATGTCTTGGCCTGCCCAGCAGTCACTTAGGTGACTCCATACACCTCAAACACTGATTTATTCCCATTGTGGACCCTAATATTTAGGTAGATATATATATATATATATATATATATATATATATGAAGTACTAGTAATGGGTTCTTGATACCCTCTCCTTGACTTCAGTGCCTTCTAGATTTGTCCATACATCTCACCCTGCCCAGGATGCCACCCACAACAAGGAGCTAACACCCAGGTACCTATTTACTGCTGGAACAGTGACAGTAGCAGCAGGTGTTAGGTGACTTCCCCATACGTCTCACCCTGCCCAGGATGCCACCCACAATAAGGAGCTAACACCCAGGTACCTATTTACTGCTGGAACAGTGACAGTAGCAGCAGGTGTTAGGTGACTTCCCCATAAGTCTCACCCTGCCCAGGATGCCACCCACAAGTCAACTAACATCCAGGTACCTATTTATTGCTAGAAGAACAGTGACAGCAACAGGTGTTAGGTGACTTATCAACCAGGTACATAATTACCTAAAAAAAAAATACACATAGGGATAATAAAAACAACTTGTATAGATTTATATAGATTTTTTGTGATTTATTTACAGTGCCATGTATATATACACATTTATGGTGTATATAAACAGGTTGCTATCTATATAAATTCGTTCCTATCTATACTAAAATAACTGGTTTTTTTTTTTTTTGAGACTATCAAATGTATTTTGACAGTTTATAAAAATATCAGTGATTTATATCAATGTGTGTATATATATATATATATATATATTTACAAATCTCCAAAGGTGGCAAGCAGGGTGCTAGTGTGTATTATAATGCACATTATGTACTGTGTAATGTGTATATTCTAGTGTATATATATAGATATATATATTTTGTTGTGCCTTCCTCAGATCAAACCTTCCACTTCCTAGCAACTGTCACCCGTACGAATTTAGCTCTTCCTCTATTTTTTTTTAAACATTTTGTGATTTTTCGATGTTAATAGTAATTTATAATGTTTATATATGACTGAAAGTTACGTTTATAAGTGAATGTTTTGATGGTTATAATGTTTATAAGTAACTGTTTTGATTGTTTTCATAGTTATAATGTTTATATTTTTGATGGTTATATAATTTTATGGTTATAATGTTTATAGACAGTTTTTGAAGGTTATGTTTATTAGTGACTATTAATATAATGTTTATAAGTAACTGTTTTGATTGTAATGTTTATAAGTGAATAAGAGAGAGTTTTGATGTTTATCAGTGACTTTTGTTAGTTATAATGTTCATAAAATGTTTAGATTATAACTGTTTTGATAGTGATTATAAACGACTTGATAGTTATAATTATAATTTACGATAGTTATAATCATTGTTTTGGTAGCTATAAGGTTTATAACTGTTTTGATGCTTATAATGTTTATATAAGCATAAAAAAAAAAACTGAGGGGGAGGGGGAGTGGCCCCCTGCGGGTTTAGTGCTTCTTCCAGCACACTGCCGGAAAAAAGCAAAGAGAATGACCCCCTGGAGGGGAGGGGTCCTCCGGGCTCTTCTTCCAAGGCATCGAAGAGGTGTGGTTGCCCCCCTAATATAATGACTGTCCACTGTTTAGCCTCTTACGGGTTTGGTGTGTGCTTCCCAGCCAGCGTAGGAATTTGTCCTGAAATCTTTAGATAAATGTCCAGAAATCATTCAGAAATGATTCAAAAATGTCAAAAAAAATGTTAAAAATGTCCAGAAATTCGCTGGGAAAATGCCATATAATGCCCAGAAAAGTAAATGGAAGATGAACTGACAGAGCTGCCTGTGCAAGGTTTTACTGACGTCAAACTAGTTTTGTTTACGTTCGTGAAGGTGTTAACTTGCAATCCAGATTCACAGGAGAAAAAATATTCTGTATTATGATGTGCTCATCAGATACATGTGTTGGTGGCAGACACATGTCCTGGTCCACCGCCAAGCCTGGTCATATATACTGGGCAGTGTGTGTGTGTATAATATATATATATATATATATATATATACAGTGGTACCTCGACTTACGTTGTTATCACCTTACGTTATATTCGATATCCGTTACTTATAACGTAAGAAATGTGAATGCGACATCCGTTGATTGATTCGTCTTACGCCTTTCGTACCGGACCTGTTCGCTTGGCGCCCAGCTGAGCGCGCACTCCAGGGAGCGTCAGTGTGCTATTGTTTACAAGCGAGAGCGACCACCCACCCACACCCACGCATTCATACCAGTATATTGTCATTATTCCACTGTTTTTAGTGCTTGCAACTGCTAAATAAGCTACCATGGGTCCAAGGAAAGATCCTAGTGCTAAGCCTGTGGCAAAGAGGAACAGAAATATATTTACGATAGAAATGAAGAAGGAGATAATAGAAAAATATGAAAGTGGAGTGCGTATCAGTGAGCTGGCCAGGCTGTATGGTAAACCCTATTCTACCATCTCTACCATTGTGGATAAGAAATATTTAAGTAAAATCAAGGAAGCTGTTGTTGCAAAAGGTGCATCTGTGATCACAAAACACAGACCACAAGTGCTGGAAAATGTGGAAAGGTTGTTGTTGGTGTGGATCAACGAGAAACAGTTAGCAGGAGATACTGTTTCGGAGGGAATAATATGTGAAAAAGCAAGGCAGTTGCATGATGATCTCCTTAAGAAAATGCCTGCAACGAGTGAAGTGAGCGAATTTAAAGCCAGCAGAGGCTGGTTTCAAAAATTTAAGAAGCGTACTGGCATACATAGTGTTGTGAGGCATGGTGAGGGAGCCAGTTGTGACAAAAGTGCGGCTGAAAAATATGTGCCTGAATTCCAGGAGTACATAGAGGCTGAACAATTCCTCCCCCAACAAGTGTTTAATTGTGATGAAACAGGCCTGTTTTGGAAGAAAATGCCCAACAGGACCTACATTACTCAGGAGGAAAAGGCACAGCCAGGACATAAGCCTATGAAAGACAGGCTAACTTTGATGCTTTGTGCCAATGCCAGTGGTGATTGCAAAGTGAAGCCTTTACTGGTGTATCTTTTGAAAATCCCCCAGTGTTTGGCAGATGCGGTGTCAGCAAGTCTAACTTGTGTGTGATGTGGAGGTCTAACAAAAGGCATGGGTCACAAAGGACATTTTCTTAGATTGGTTCAATGGCGTGTTTGGCCCCAGTGTGAAGAAATATCTATTGGACAATAATTTGACACTTAAGTGCCTCCTGATAATGGACAATGCTCCTTGTCATCCTCCAAACTTGGTAGAGAAAATTGTGGAGGAGTTTAAATTCATCAAAGTGAAGTTCTTGCCGCCTAATACCACTCCTCTCCTCCAGCCCATGGACCAGCAGGTCATTTCCAACTTTAAAAACTCTATACCAAAGCAATGTTTCAAAAGTGCTTTGATGTGACCACAGACATGAACATAACCCTAAGAGAATTTTGGAAAAAACATTTCCATATGCTGCATTGTGTACACCTTATAGGTAAGGCTTGGGAGGGAGTGACTACCAGGACTTTGAACTCTGCCTGGAGAAAATTGTGGCCAGACTGTGTCCTAGAGAGGGATTTTGAAGGTTTTGGGGCTGAGCCTCAGAACCCTGAGCATGAGCCTGAGCCTGAGCCTGTTTTGGAAGAAATTGTGGAATTGGGCAAGTCTTTGGGGTTAGAGGTGAGGATGTGGAACAGTTGGTGGAGGAGCACAAGGAAGAGCTAACCACTGAAGATCTGCAAGAGCTTCAACAGCAACTGGAACAAGAGAGCAGAGGTCAGGACAATGGTTCAGAGGAGGAGGTGGAGGTGGAACAAAAATGGAAGAATGTGCCTTCTTCAAGGATTAAGGACATTTGTGGAATGTGGAGCAAGGTGCAAGCATTTATGGATGAATATCACCCTAACCATGCTGTTGCAGGCCGTGCTGGCAACCTGTACAATGACACAGTGGTGTGTCATTTCAGGGATGTGTTAAAGAATCGCCAGACACAGAGCTCCCTGGACAAATTTGTTGTTAGAAAGAGGTCTAGTGACTCTCAAGCTGGTCCTAGTGGCATTCAAAGAAAAAGGAAGTAACCCCAGAAAAGAACTTACCACCTGCAGTGTTAATGGAAGGATTCCCCTTCCAAACACTAGCATACTACTCCACCTTCTCCCTCCTCCCGTCCTCCACACATCAACAACTCTTCAATAAATGTAAGTGACATGTTATTGTACAATATTTGCATGTGTATTTATGTATTCTTTATTGAATTATTTATTATTTAATGTCCAAAAGTTCTAAAAAATATTTTATTTAACTACTTTTGGAAGTCTTGGACGGATTAAATTTATTTCCATTATTTCTTATGGGGAAAATTGATTCGTGTTACGTTTGTTTCGTCTTAAGAAATGCCCTCTCTGACGGATTAAAAACGTAAGTCGAGGTACCACTGTATATATATATATATATATTATATATATATATATATATTATATAATCTGGAATGCTATAATGCATTCTATAATGATACGAAGCTTTAAGATGAGATTTTGTAAGGATTTATAACCCCGTAGGGTTAACCACCCTGGATAACCCAAGAAAGTCAGTGCGTCATCGAGGACTGTCTTATTTCTATTGTGGTCCTTCAAGCTTGTTCCCCAGGATGCCACACACACCAGTCCTTCAACACCCAGGCACCTACTTGCTTGCTAGGTGAACTGGAAAACAGGTGTAAGGAAACATGCCCAATGTATGTTATCACCCTTGCCAGGGATCGAACTATAGACATTCAGTGTGTGAAGCCAGAGTGTTGCCTACCAAGCCACGGGCTTTCTTGAGTTATATGATACATTCTGGAATACAATGTGTGTGTGTATATATATACAGTGGACCCTTGAAAATCGTCCATAATCTGTTCCTGATAGTCCGCCTATTTTCAAAATGGACGATTTTCAAAACCATTTTCCCCATAAGAAATAATATAAATCAAATTAATCCGAATGTGTGGGTGGCGGTCACTCGCTGGTAAACAATGGCACACTGATGCTTAATGTGGTGTTTATGTGCCCAGGCAACTGGGAGGCCACGCGGACGCGTTTCAGACAACCGCCTATTTTTAAGCCAATGGACGAATATCAAGCCAATATTTTGCCGAAAAAAAGTGGCCTATTTTCAAATTCACCTATATTCGAGGGAGCCTATTTTCGAGGGTCCACTGTATATATATATATATTATTTATATACATACATACATATACAGCCTCTCGTCACTTAGCGATGTACTCGTTTACCGACGCCTTGGACTTACGATGGGCTCTCTGACCAGTATTCATACGTAAATAATATATATTAGAACTGATTTCTTCTATTCCGTTTATTTCAATATATGTATAGTACACTACTGTATAAACATTTAAAAATAGTATACCAGAAATGTTATAAATGGTGCAAAGTTAACATTAAAACAATATCAAAGATGGCTGACACAAACTTGCTACCATTATAGTAATGCTCCTCACTTAGTGATGAATTCGTTTAACAATGTGGTTTTAGGAACGGAACTCCATCGTTAAGTGAGGAGAGTATATATATTTACAGTGGACCCCCAGTTATCGGCCATAATTCGTTTCAGAATGCTGTTCAAGTGCCGTTACTGAATGAATTTATTCCCATAAGGAATAATGTAAATTAGATTACTGTGGTCCGTTTAGACCCCTAAATATATACTTACAAAAGCACTTACATAATTGTTTGAGTTGGGAGCAGTACGAAATCCGGGGGGTCCACTGTATATATACACACAGCTTTAGGTTCTCTTGAAAATAATTGAATATAAACTAAGGATTTTAACCCAAATGGAAGGAGCTGCTGTTTCCTTGGATCAACTATGACCATAATTTTTAAAGTTATGGAGGGTAAGCCAGTGGAAGGCCTCTGTCAGATGACCAAAAGCTCCAACGGAGGGTCATCAAAGACCCATATTAGGAAACACTTGTCCTGTTTCCTGACGAACCTTACCTACCCTCAAATCAAACATTATTTCCGTTGCCCCCCCCCCATCCCTATTCCCAGGCATTACACGACCCATGAGGGCTTATCGCTTCTCAAATGAGCCTCAAATGTGTAAATTATTATACATTGTTGAACGTGATATATTCTGGAATGATATGATGCATTCAGCAGTATGATGCATTCTGGAATTATTACATTCTGGGATATGTTACATTCTGGAATGATATGATGAATTCTGGAATATGTACTCTGGAATGATATGATGCAGTCTGGAAAAATGTGATGTATTCTGGAATGTTACGAAGCTTCTTAAAGTGGTAAGATGCATTCTGCTATGCGTGACAGGTTCTTGACACAACTATGTACCTGCATCATATTGGGATGGGTATTATGTCAGGTGATATCTTGGCCTTATAAGCCTTCTATGACCCTAGTAAGTTTACTGCTTTGTTTTGATTATAGTAATAAGCCTTCTACTGTTCTATTATTTTTACAGGTCCTTGATAATGTTAGAAATCATGAAAGCATTTGGAATTTCACTATTGTGATATCACCTGTTTACTGTGCTCTTTTATATATGTGTGTGTGTGTGTATATATATATATATATATATAGATATATATAGATATATATATATATATAATGTCGTGCCGAATAGGTGAAACTTGTGATTTTGGCTTAAATAGCAATGCTCTTCTTGCCGAATAAGGCAAGCGAAAATTTGTGTATGCAATAAATTTGCAAAAATCATTCTGAACCTAACAAAAAGGAGTTTGTCATTAATTCGTTCCAGAATGCTGCTCAAGTGCCGTTACCGAACGAATTTGTTCCCATAAGAAATAATGTAAATTAGATTAGTCCTTTTACAAAAGCACTTACAAAAATACACTTACATAATTGTTCGAGTTTGGAGCAGTACGAACTCCAGGGGTCCACTGTATTTCATTGTGTTTGTTTATTATTAATTTATTGTAAACTCATCTAAAATATATTTAGTTGGATTAGGCTAAATTATATTGCACTTGTTATAATTAGCTTAGGTAAGTTTTCCGAGGTTCTTTCAGTACAAAATTATTAATTTTTATATTAACATGAATGAAAAAATATATATCTTTAAACGTATAAGAATTTTTTTAAGAAAGGACTTAATTTTAAATGAGTTCTTGCAAATTGACCAGTTTTATCTATTCGGCGCACACACATACATGGCTTACGGAGGAAGAATTCTTTTCCACTACCCCATGGAAATATATATACAATAGACCCTCGCTATTCGAACACTCCAAACTTGCCCCTTTTATGTAAGTTTATTATTGTAAGTGCTTTTATAAGTGTATTTTTAGGGGTCTGAAATGGACTAATCTAATTTACATCATTCCTTATGGGAATAAATTCGTTTGGTAACAGCACTTGAACAGCATTCTGGAATGAAGAATGTTTGAGTAGCGAGGGTCTACTGTATATAAATAGTATATATATATATATATATATATACAGTGGACCCTCGGTTAACGAAATTAATCCGGTCCAGGAGCTATTACTTAATCTGAATCTTTCGTTATCTGAAACCTTATTTCCCATAAGAAATAATGTAAATACAATTAATTTGTTCCACAAAAAATAATCACTCAAAAAAAAAAACAATAACATTTACTTACCTTTATTGAAGAGTTGCAAGCATCTGGAAGGTAGAGTTGCTGACAGGGGCAGGGTGTTAATGGTTGGAAGGAAATCCCCTCAAAAGGACTTCAGGTAACAAGTCCCTCTCTGGGGTTACTTCCCTTCTTTTTCTTTTAATGCATGCCTGCTACACTCCCTGCATGCCTGCTACACTCCCTGCATGCCTGCTACACTCCCTGCATGCCTGCTACACTCTCTGCATGCCTGCTACACTCCCTGCATGCCTGCTACACTCCCTGCATGCCTGCTACACTCCCTGCATGAATGCTACACTCCCTGCATGCCTGCTACACTCCCTGCATGCCTGCTACACTCCCTGCATGCCTGCTACACTCCCTGCATGAATGCTACACTCCCTGCATGCCTGCTACACTCCGTGCATGCTTGCTACACTCCCTGCATGCCTGCTACACTCCCTGCATGCCTGCTACACTCCCTGCATGAATGCTACACTCCCTGCATGCCTGCTACACTCCCTGCATGCCTGCTACACTCCCTGCATGAATGCTACACTCCCTGCATGAATGCTACACTCCCTGCATGAATGCTACACTCCCTGCATGAATGCTACACTCCCTGCATGCCTGCTACACTCCCTGCATGAATGCTACACTCCCTGCATGAATGCTACACTCCCTGCATGAATGCTACACACTCTGCATGAATGCTACACACTCTGCATGAATGCTACACTCCCTGCATGCCTGCTACCACTGGGGTGCCACTAGGAAGCTTCTTTGGACCCATGGTGACTTATTTCACAGTGACAATCACTAAACCACCAAAAAAGACACCAAATATATTGTGAATCTTTGAAAGAGCGCGCTAGGTAATGTTCTCTCAATGGTAAACAACGCTTCACTGGCGTCCTGCGCTTGCGCGGAGCAGGCGGACACGTCTAATACCTTTCGGTAACCGAGAAATTTTTCGCTAACCGATTCCGAAAAAAGCTTACATTTTCCGAAACTTTCGTTAACGGGACCTTTCGTTAACCGAGGGTCCACTGTATATACAGTGGTCTCCCGAGTAACGTAAAAACTTCATTCCAGAAGCCTGCTCAAGTGCCATTACCGAACGAATTTACTCCCTTAAGGAATAATGTCACGTAGGTTAGTCTATTTCAGACCCCCAAAAATACACTTCCACAAGCACTTACAATATTATACTTACATAATTGTACGATTTCCGGGGTGTTCGTTACTCGGGGGTCCACTGTATATATATACAGTGGTACCTCGACTTACGATATTTTTTCATTCCAGAATGCTGTTCAAGTGCCATTACCAAACGAATTTATCTCCTTAAGAAATGTTGTAAAATAGACTAGTCCATTTAGACCCCCAAAATTACACTTACAAAAGCATTTAAAAAAATAAACTTACATAAAAGGGTGAGTTTGGGGACCATCGTAAGTCGAGGTACCACTGTATATATATAATATATATATATAATTATAATATATATATATATATATATTATAATTGTTTACAAACTCATTAAACTATTGTGACTTTTGTTAATTTAGAAATATTATTATTATTATAATCAAAAGAAGCGCTAAACCACAAGGTTGTTAATTTAGAAATAGAAGAGTCTTACGACAGCAATAGTGGTACTGGTGGTAGTGATAATGTAGTTGTAGTAGAGGGTGGTAGCAGTAGCAGATCTCTGTGTTGTTGAGAATGTAGTAGTGATAATGTGATGGTGGTAGTCGAGTGATAAGTGCGGAATGTGGTAGTGATGTAGTGGTGGTAGTTGAGGGGTGACAATTGTAAATAAAAAGTGTGGAAGTGAGCTGGAGGTGGATACCCGGAAAGGGTTTCAGGGGTCAACGCCTCCGTGGCCCGGTCTGAGACCAGGCAGTGACAGTGTAGTACATCTCTCCTGACACCATCTTCACTTACCACTTAAAAAATACATCACACACTACTCCATTATATCTCATTTTTCTTTCCTAAGTAATAACGTGTTATCTTGGACGTCCAGAAGCAACTCAAATTTGACCTCACTACTAAATATCCGATTCTCATGTACAAAATTATTGCACAGAAATACACTATTTTTTCTCTTGATTGTGAAAAAAGAATTTCATCTAAGTCACACTACGGTCTGAAAAATATATATAAGTATTTAAAAATGACGATCCGAAGAAATGGACCAATGAAACTGGTGATCAGTCAAGGGTAAACATTAGCTGGTGAAGCGCATGTATCCTCCATTACTCGGCAGATCGTCTTCAAATCCTGGGGTTGACGCCGACACGTTCTGGGTGTTCCATACTCCGCCATTCACGTCAATGGGGGAGATACTGGCGCTGATCCCGCCGTTCATTCCGCCATTCATCCCTGTTGTTATGTTCCCGTTGAGGCTGCCGTTGGGAGTCTCGGCAATCTGTACAGAGAAGCAACTTTAGTTTCTACACAAGTTTTACCAATTCGGCTTGACAATGAGCCGAGTAGGGTCACCCTGCCCCACCGAGGCAGGGTGACCCAAAAAAAAAAAGAAAATCCCCAAAAAGAAAATACTTTCATCATTCAACACTTTCACCTCACTCATACATAATCACTTGTCTTTGCAGAGCTCAGATACGACAGTTGAAAAGTCCCTCCAAACTGCCAATATCCCAAACCCTTCCTTTACAGTGCAGGCATTGTACTTCCCATTTCCAGGACTCAAGTCCAGCTAACCAGTTTTCCTGAATCCCTTCACTAAATATTACCCTGCTCCCACTCCAGCAGCTCGTCAGGTCCCAAAAACCATTCGTCTCCATTCACTATCTAACACGCTTGCTGGAAGTCCAAGCCACTCGCCCACAAAACTTCCTTTACCCCTTTCCCCTATAACCTTTTTGAGGACGACCCCTACCCCGCCTTCCTTCCCCTACAGATTTATACGCTCTCCAAGTCATTCTCCTCTTTAAGAGGGGCTCCTTGTCGTGGTAAAGAGGCTATCGGTCTGAGGAATTGGACCTCTTGGTCTTCTTCCTCAGACTGAACCTAATTACCCCCCCAATCCCCCTTCCTTTCCCATCTTCCCCATCCTCCCTTTTCCCTTTCCTCCTCCTCCTCATCCCTCCCTTATTTCCTAATCATTTTTCTCCTGGGAGCTTCCCTCCACAGGCATTCTAGTTCCTAGGTAGGGGGAAGGGTACCGTGGTCTTCCCCTTTCCGTTGAGGTTCTTGGCGGTGGTGTAGTTTGCCGTGGAATCTGGATCGCCCGGGGATGCCCCTCCCTCTCCGGTCTCCCGAGGGTGGCTTTGGGTATCTTTCGGGCGACGGGTGTATCTCTAGAGGCCACCTTTCGGATTCCAGGGGTGGTGACCGAAGGAGGTATGCTTTGTGGTGGATATCCGGCTGCCCTCTCTTTTGTCCGCCGAGGTAGCTCGGTGGATGTGAGGCTGCTATCCCGGAGCGCTGGTTTACTGGCGTGAAGGGTAGGGTATGGCACGGGTTCCATGCAGCATCTGCCCTACTTGCGGTGTTGAGGTCCTCTTGGGCGCAGAGGGTGATTTACGCCCCTTTCATTCCTCCTAGGAGCTATACCTCCAATTTCCCCCCTTTTTTTTATTCTTTTATATTTTTATTTTCTTCTCTTTTTTTTTCTTAAAAACAAAAAAAAAGAATGAACCTAACCATGGATGCCCTAAACTGTGAACCTACCCCTGGGCCCCTTCCTGATACCGCACCCAGTACTGACCCTGCCTCGTTAATGGACAACTCTTCGGACATCTCTAATACCCCTGTACCTCTTGCTGGTGCCGGTTCGTCACCTGCTTCAGGTACCGGGGTTCCAACCGGCCCTTTTGACATATCTGACCTTCGCTTTTCTCTGACCTTGATTCCGGCTTCTCCCTCGACGGTGCGGCAATTTTCGGATCGCTCACCCGTCACCCATCGGACCACCCCCGGTCCCACATCCAAACGACCAAGACCCTTACACTTCCTTCTCATTCATCTCAGAAACGACCAGCACGTCGCACACTCCCCTTAAACACTTTGTTTCACACTACTCAATGGACAAAGTTTTTTACTCTAAGACCAACTACTCCAACTACCTATCTTTCCGATCATAGTATTGGTAAAGCTCTCATACGCCATGTAGGTAAAGATAAGCCATTTCACGCTCTCAAGAGCAGCACTCACATCATCACGGTCCAGAATGCTGGCCAAGCTCGCGATCTTTCTCTTCTTACGACCATAGATAGTATTCCTATCACTATTGACAAGCATCATTCTCTTAATTCTTGTAGTGGTACTGCCATTTTACCCCACACTATTGTCCAATGGAATTTCCAGACATGTGGTGATGACATTTTGGAGCAGCTTGAGCTCCAAGAACTCCCTATCCTAAAGGTTGACACTTTTCTCCTCCCTGCCAATAAGCGAAGACGTTATCCTTGCAATATAGCTCGTTTAACGTTTGACTGCCGTGAACTCCCACCTTCGGTCTACATTGCAGGTCAACGTTTACAAGTTCGAAAGGTGACCCGTACACCACAACAGTGTAGAAACTGCTGGCGTTTTGGTCATCCAGCAAAATATTGCAGGTCCATGGCCGAATGCCCAGTCTGTGGTGCCGACGACCATGCCAGTCCTTCTTGTCCTTTACCTCCCTCTTGCCTTGACTGTCATGAGGCACATCCATCGTACTCTCGCCGTTGTCAGGTTTACCTGAATGAGCGGGAAATCCGTTGTCTCAAAGAGGCGGAAGGCTTCTCATATGCTATGGCTGTCTCTTATCTACACCTTCAAAGGGAGACTTCCCCGTATTTCCTATTCTCGTATTGCTAAACGTCGCCCCACTTCTGGGGTCCCAACTTGCTCTACTTCTTCTGTGGTTACAACATCCTCAGTCACCCCTGTCTCGAATCATTTTGATGTTCTTGGCTCCGAGGTCCCTACCTCGGCATCCCATACTGTCCACACGTGTGTGGAGGTTCATCCTCCTCCACGTTCAATGTCTTCATCCCCTGTCCCTACCACGTTCCTTCCTTGACTACCCCTCCCCAGGCCGCTTCCACTCCTGTCCCCTCCCAAGCCCCTTCAACAGTTTCCTCTTCCATCTCCTCGCCTTGTACTTTAGTACAGTCTATAGTCTCCCTGATGGTTGCTCACTCTCCTTCCATTTCTAATGTAGTCCCACATTCTGCGTCTTTGTCTTCCGAAACTCTGGAAGGTATCGCAGACTTTATTACAGAGTCTGGAACGTTGATGGACACCGCTCCACCTCCGGTTCCTCCTCCTCTCTCTTCTCCGTCTACACCCCTCCTTCCTTCACAGCGTCCCACTCCTCTGATTACAAGTCTTCCGCTGCCTCCACACATGGACTTTTCTAACCCTAGTCCATAGATACCTCTAACTTCGACTTGTATCTTTTTCTCCATAAATCATGGTTTATTTGCAGTGGAATATCCGAGGCCTCAGGGGTAACCAGGGTGAGCTTCAGGTGTTGCTCTCCCAGTTTTCCCCTGTTGGGGTCTGTTTGCAAGAACCCAAATTACAATCTGCTGTTATCCGGCCCTTTTCAGGCTATGATTTGTTGTATTCATCGGATCCTTTTTCCGATGGAACCTTTAACGAAAGTGCTCTTCTTATACGCACTGGTGTTATATACTGTGAGCTCTATGTTCATTCTTCTCTACATTACACCGAAGCCTTTATCCACTTGAATAAGTGGTATACACTCTGTTCTTTATATCTCTCCCCTTCGCGAGCATTGTCTATCCCAGATGTTGATTTTCTGGTTTCTTCCTTGATGCCACCCCTTCTATTAGTAAAGTAAAGTAGTAAAGTAAATTTTATTTCATTGCAGATTACATAGGTATTGGTAGTTACAAT